>CABFVX010003798.1:0-26616 GCA_902151425.1 Timema shepardi | reverse complement strand
CCCCCCCCATTTTGATCCATATGTGTACCCCCACCTTTTATCCCGTTCTCCAATGTTCTCTGGGGGTCTGTGTATATATGTCCGGCGAGGCTATGTATGACCACTCTTGGATTTAGCTTGGACGAAGGTATTGGAAGCTACAGCTTCGGGATTGTTAAAATGTAAAATCTAAATTCTTTTTTGACTTAATGTTTTTTTCTGGTTATTAATTTTTTTTCCCTTTTAACTTTTCAAAATTCTCTTTGTGCTTCATAATATTAACTTTGTAACGAGGGACTTATGATATATGTAGGTTTTGATCAGTGTTAAACTTTGGGTCAATGAATTTTGTATGGATCTCGATACTTTATGGAAAACGATAGTTAATTCATTTATGTGGATATCGATACTTTATTTTTTGAGACTATCGATTATTTTGTAGAAATATCTATCGACCTAATTATGAGACTGAAGAGATAGTATTATGATGGTTATCATTGGTAATTTTGGGACTAAGTTTTCCTTAACGAGGATTTTTGACAGTTTTAAAAAAGAAAACATAGACAAATTTCACCTGTATTTAAAATGTTTATTCTGGGGAATGCCTATTGGCCGTACGATAGTACGATTTTGTAAGATCTTAGTGTATAATGAGAATATGTATAGACGTATAAGGAATAATGAGAGAATTTTCGAGGACTCATGTTTTAACTTATGAAGGTAGACATGAATTTCATAAAGGATATTTTGTTTTGGCGAAGCTCACGTATCTTTACAAACTTATGAGGTGCGGAAATAATTGAATTAGGTATTATTGTTCTCTTCTAATGTAATTATTTTGAGTTAAAGCCTTATTTAACTATTATATTGTTTTTTTCTTCAAGCATTCTAATTCACAATGAGAATCTTTTCACCAACTCTATGGCTATTTTAATAATTTTTAAGGTCTCTATATATTGTTCAAACTTATTCAAATGATAATACTTATACTTATATATTTAATTGTGATACTTTTAAATAAATATCAACAAAGCTACTCCAAGTCTTTTCAATGCTAAATATAGAAATAATATCCTAGGTTTAGTGTTTTTTTGGTATATCTTTAGTTTGGGTACATATTTATATATTTAATTTTCCCTTAGGGCAACCGTCATTATATTATTCCCGCAATTGGTGTGAGTTGCGTGCTCTGAGTTTTGTTTTGAAGGTCAATCTCAGATATTCAAAAAACAATAACTCCAAATTGCTACCTCCTATTGCCTTTTTTTATTTGTGATTTGAATCTCCTGCTATGTTATGATGTTGCTAAGGACGGTTCATTGTGTTCGGTATAGACTAGTTCATTTTCAGCAAATCAATTTATCTAAAGTTAGCTTGTAATCAGGACCCATCCATTAGGCGAGCCTAGGCTCTCACCTAGGCCGGAAAGGTCTTAGAGGAGCATTCCAACAAAAAAAAAAGTTTTAAAATACTTATATAAACTAATAACTACTTATAAATAAATAAATAACATCTAAATATTTTATTTTATTTCAAGAATATGTTTTTCATTAATCTTTAAAAAACTGTATAACACTTTTAAGATTTGATGACAATACGGGACAATTTGCAAGTGAATTACTTTCATAATAAAAAAAAATTAAATGTAAGGAGGGATAATATATTTGAACACAGTGATAAAGAGGTAGCGGGTGGGTCACCATTTTTTTATTTTTTTTATCTTTTTCGTTACCTTTCTTCTTTCGTATTCTGTTTTGCATCACGCAATGGCTGCGGTTTATTTATATATTCATTATACAAATGGGGTGCAAATTTTAAATCTTGCTTAAGGGGCGAATGAAATCCTCGCGTAGGCCCTGCTTGTAAAACAAGCAGACAGCTGTTGGAATCGTGTATTTGGTTGCTCACTTCAAATTATGAATGTATCAATGGCGTGTAATTTGGTGTTTCCATAGTAATGAGGCTTTGTTTAAGCTCTACCTGTGAAATGTTATCAACAACCAGTATAACAATCATTAGTCAGATATCAACGGAAAATACATTCTCATGGGAAGGAAGTAGAACAGAGCTTGTATGGTGCATGAAAGGTACAGTTTTAACTAGCTATGCTTTCCCTGGCAACACTCCATGACAAGACACTGGATTACATGCAAAATTTTGATTAGTGTTTTTGTTACAATATAAATAATAGTTACACGCTTCGGTAGGCTACTTGGTAAATCGCACTACTCTCGCAGTGGACTAGACTGCCGATGACGGGGAGATTGAGGTTTTAATCTCGATCAGGTGTACCGAGGGTGTTTTTTTTTTCAAAATTGTCTTCCGCTTTCCCTCCACACAAATTCGGGTACTCTTGCTCTAAATATCAACTTCCTAATCCCTAAAATCACTATCGTAATTAGTACATAAGCGTATAGCCCGAACGGGCAGTAACAAGGGGTGATAAAAAAAAAAGGACTCAACATTACTGCAGTCTACGATAAATGGTTATCGACTCCTCTGTCATAGGATCTGTTTAATGAATCAACTCTTATGTCTTATGTATAAGTATATTGCTTAATAAATAAATTAGTTCCGGCTCCCTCTCCCAACTTCAACTGTCCTCCTAGACCTTACCAGTCTTCGGATCCTTCCGCGCGATTTAATATGAGAGAACCCTCCTTGGTGGCGTAGTTAGCTAACACACTAGTTTCGTGTTGATCTAGACTGCCGAGGACGGGGAGATTGAGGTTTGAGTCTCGCTTGGGTGAACTGGGGGTGGCTTTTCCTAAATGGTTTTCCATCCTCCCTTAACGAAAATGTGGGTTAACTTAATCTAAATTAAACCTTCACAACTCCTAATCTATTATAGTAATTAATACTCAAGCGTATAATATGAACGGGTAGTAGGACGCGGTGCTAAATAATATAAAAGCGGTGGCTGGACAGGTATAGGGACTCATTCGTGATTGGGGGAAGGAACCATAAACTTCCGCTGAAGTGGGTCCTACATAATACGGCACACCATGTATATCTTATGGCATATATATGTTACAGTGGTCCAAATTATCATCATGTTACATCTCTAGAATACCTTCATTACGCAAATATATGATAGTAGACCTCTGCTAGACTTTGTAGAAGACCATACTCAATTACATTTTAAAAATTATTAATTTATTGTGTATAATGCAACTATTTACAGCTAACATTTGTAGGCCTGCACTGTGTTCACCCTTAAAGGTACCAAGGTCTTACCTTGACGGATTACACTATGACCCTATGTTCTAAGCTTTACCATAGTGGAATAATGAAAGATAAGTTTGCAACTTTACATGTTTGACAATGGATACATTTAATCACTATAATGATTGCGTAGAGAATTCTACTTTTTTTATATAAAATGCACGACCGTATTTTATGCTCCTGGAACATTCCTGTTTAGATGAAATACACCTACCACCTTACTTCCCCTAATTCAAATATTACAAATGACTAGAGGAATTATGTAGATATGACCAGGTAGAACCTCGAAACTTATTTCAAACAAGATTTTTTTATTCACGCCATTTTGTTTGGCTTGAATCTAGCATTAAATTAAGGAATTCGTTTAAAGAATTTTTCAGATTTCGAGGAAGGAGGGGCGTTATTTTACTAATTTAATTTAAGTAAACAGACCTTTAATTACATTAGGTGAAATTTGCATATTCATTAAAATAAAAAGATTTTTTTTCAACGATGAGTAATTCTTTTTCCCACTAACTCTCATTCACTACCCGCCCGCGCTATACGCATTTAATTACACTAATGTTGTTAAAAAAGAGATTTAAAAAAATAATGTGTCCCAGTAATTAAGGAAAGACGGATCTAAAAGGAGAAATAACAAGAAAATGCATGGGTTGAGGTAGCAACCGATGTAATACAAAAAATGAGATCAAACAAGGCTATGTGGTGGGTGAGGCACTTAACACGACCTCTGGGGAGACTCAGAAGGAGATCTTGTGACGATGTGGCCAGTGATCTCAAGGAGTTGAGTATGGAGGGATATTGGAAGGAGAAGGTTCAGGGCAGAACAAGATGGAGGGATGATGTGGACAGTGATCTCAAGGAGTGGGGTATGGAGGGATATTGGAAGGAAAAGCTCAGGACAGAACAAGATGGAGGGACGATGTGGCCAGTGATCTCAAGGAGTGGGGTATGGAGGAATATTGGAGGGAGAAGGCTCAGGACAGAACAAGATGGAAAGACGATGTGGCCAGTGATCTCAAGGAGTGGAGTATGGAGTGATATTGGAGGGAGAAAGTTCAGGGCAGAACAAGATGGAGGGATGATGTGGCCAGTGATCTCAAGGAGTTAAGTATGGAGGGATATTGGAAGGAGAAGGCTCAGGACAGAGCAAGATGGAGGGACGATGTGGCCAGTGATCTCAAGGAGTGGGGTATGGAGGAATATTGGAGGGAGAAGGCTCAGGACAGAACAAGATGGAAAGACGATGTGGCCAGTGATCTCAAGGAGTGGAGTATGGAGTGATATTGGAGGGAGAAAGTTCAGGGCAGAACAAGATGGAGGGATGATGTGGCCAGTGATCTCAAGGAGTTGAGTATGGAGGGATATTGGAAGGAGAAGGCTCAGGACAGAGCAAGATGGAGGGACGATGTGGCCAGTGATCTCAAGGAGTGGGGTATTTGGAAGGAAAAGCTCAGGACAGAACAAGATGGAGGGACGATGTGGCCAGTGATCTCAAGGAGTGGGGTATGGAGGAATATTGGAGGTAGAAGGCTCAGGACAGAACAAGATGGAGGTACGATGTGGCCAGACATCTCAAGGAGTTGAGTATGGAGGGATATTGGAAGAAGCTCAGGACAGAACAAGATGGAGGGACGATGTGGCCAGACATCTCAAGGAGTTGAGTATGGAGGGATATTGGAAGAAGCTCAGGACAGAACAAGATGGAGGTACGATGTGGTCAGTGATCTCAAGGATTTGAGTATGGAGGGATATTGGAAGGAAAAGCTCAGGACAGAACAAGATGGAGGGACGATGTGGCCAGTGATCTCAAGGAGTGGGGTATGGAGGAATATTGGAGGGAGAAGGCTCAGGACAGAACATGATGGAGGGACGATGTGGCCAGTGATCTCAAGAAGTTGAGTATGGAGGGATATTGGAGGGAGAAGGCTCAGGACAGAACAAGATGGAGGGACGATGTGGCCGGTGATCTCAAAGAGTGGAGTATGGAGGGATATTGGAAGGAAAAGCTCAGGACAGAACAAGATGGAGGGACGATGTGGCCAGTGATTTCAAGGAGTTGAGTATGGAGGGATATTGGAGGGAGAAGGCTCAGGACAGAACAAGATGGAGGGACGATGTGGCCAGTGATCTCAAAGAGTTGAGTATGGAGGGATATTGGAGGGAGAAGGCTCAGGACAGAACAAGATGGAGGGACGATGTGGCCAGTGATCTCAAGGAGTTGAGTATGGAGGGATATTGGAGAGAGAAGGCTCAGGACAGAACAAGATGGAGGGACGATGTGGCCAGTGATCTCAAGGAGTGGGGTATGGAGGGATATTGGAGGGAGAAGGCTCAGGACAGAACATGGTGGAAGCGGCTTGTGCGGTCGGCCCGTGGTATTCAAGGCCTGTGATCGCCATTAATCGTAATCATAATGACGTAGGAATGGCAAAGGTAGAATGTAGAGGAAACAAAACCATATTTTAATTATGGTAACGGGGGAAAATATTTAGAAAAATCCATCCTCAGTACATCCCAGACGGGACTCGAAACTGGAACCTCCCATCATTGGCAAACCCGGCTGACAGAGATTGAAATTTAGAGAACGTACACACTGATGAGGGTAGGATGCGTGACATTGGTTATTTTAAATATATACATTTATAATTATTCCTAAAACACCTGTAACAATAACTATAAAAATGATCACATGGTCAAACCGGACTCCCGATGATGGAGAGATCGGGGTTAAAATCTCGTTAGGTTGTACTGATGGTGGTTTTCCCTAAATAGTTTTCCACTCTCCCTCTATGCAAATTTGGTTATACTTCCTCTAAATTCAAACTTATTTACACCTAGTTTATTACCGTAATTAGAGCTTAAACTTATAATCTGAAAGGGTTGTAAGTCGTGCTGCTAAAATAAACCACAATTTTATTAATAATAATAATTATAAAACAATAAATTAAGGTGTTTTGACGAACCGTCACATGTTACGGTATTCTTTCTTAACCGAGCGGCAAACTCCTGTTACCTGCATGTAATATAATGAAGCCCCAGTGATGAAAATAAATTGAAATGTCAACTCCACGCGATTATTTTCCCGCAGTTGTGGTAGTTGGAGGGGGTTTGCGGGATAACGAGGGGCGGGTGGTCTACCTTGCGTGTGCAAAATCCTCAACACAATGCCCCGCGGTATTTCTCTTCGTCAGAGGCGAGAACAATGTCTGGACCAAACTCGGCTCCGCTCACGGGAACCTTTTGAACCGGAATCTCATCTTTTCTTTTTTTCTTACGCTCACATTTAATATATATGTGTGTATGTATGATAAGTTTAGCAAGTATTTTGTAGTACATTCTTTCCCCCCCTCCCTCCCAACCATTGTGGTGATGGTCACGCGTACTAAAATTTTATGTTAATCTATAGTCCATTCGTCACTGGAGTGGAGGTAACTGACAGCTAGCAGAATATTTTTTATTGAAAATGGTGGTTGAAAGTCACTTATTTTAACCCTATATGAAAATAATTCTTATTTTTTTAGAAATATTATATTATCAATTAAAAGTGTACATACGTTCGTACATACATACATACATACCCACATACACATACACATAGATACATACACACATACATACATACATACATACATACACATATACACACATACGTGCGTGTGTACATGCATACATGCATACATACAAACATACATACATATATACATACAAACATACACACATACACATAGATACAATCACATACACACATACATACATACATATCTACATACAAACATACATACAAACATACATATATATATATACATATACACACACATACACACATATACATACATACACACATATACATACATACACACATATGTGCGTGCGTACATACATACATCCATTACATATATACATACACACATACGTGCGTGCGTACATGCATACATACATATATACATACACACATACGTGCGTGCGTACATGCATACATAATCACGCCGTTCCCTTACGGAGCAGCCAAGAAACTGTACATATAGCTCAAAACACAGCACACTACTTACGGAAGAAGAGTGGTGAAGGCTGGCCGCTAAGAGCGCTGTAACCGCAACGGTTGCAAATATTTGTGGTCTTAATAATATAGTAAATTGTTGTCAGGCCTAACTGTAAAACATGTTTGCATTTTCAAAAAGATTCTTTCAATCTTCTTTATTAAATATTTTTACCAGAATCGCCCGGAGTAGATCCGGAGTCTTCTCAGACATGTTGTCAGCAGTTCTAAGAACGACAGTCATAGTTAACATAATGTAGTGATTAGTAAACTATACAAGCTTGTAAGTATCAAACGCTCTTTATTGTATTAAACGAAGAGTCTAAATAGTATTAAATGAAAGTCTAGAATCATGGGTCTTCAACCTTTATATGTCCAAAGGCCCAAATTTCATTCTTTTTTTGGCTTGCGGGTCACAATACTATACCGATAATATTCGGATTAAATAAATATTAAAGGTGACCTAGCGGTCTAGGGGTAAGGTGTCGGATTTCTGTGCTGGGGGTCCGGGGTTCAATCCTAGGTTATGGCACAGATTTATCTAATTTCCAAACCCTTCCTTCACCTCTGACAAGACTTATTGTGAATGTGTGGAATGCCAGGCCTCCACCATGGTTCGGATTCCACGTTAAACTGTAGGTCCTTCATTTCATTTCACAATCACCTACCATTACACACTAGCGTAAGTGCGTATAACCCGAACGGGTAGTAAGACGCGGTGCTCATAATAATAATAATGATAATAAATATTAAAATATTAGTATTAGTGAATTCTTATGCACTAATACTCAAACAAGGAACTAGGTTTGTCCTGAATTATGTTATCTGTGTTTTTTTTTAATACTAATTTTAGATTTTTCATAGAAGTAAGTAGCACTTTTTATTGTCTTTTCTACTGGATTTGTAGTTTGCCGGTTCAAAGTGCTTTTGTATTAAAACATAATACCATTCCGCGCAAAACGGCAGAAATCGTTTATAAAATAATGTAAAATACATATTTATTTTATTATTGGATCGTGTGAAATATATATCTGTAATTATCATTCTTTTTTTTTTAACTCTTGAAATAATTTTATATTTTTCATGAGCTCGCAGCCCGCAAGAAATATTACCATGGGCCACGGGTTGAAAACCCTTGGTCTAGATTATATTGTAATGAGTCGAGATTCTATTGAATCTAGAGGCTAGATTTTATTTAATGAATACACTATATTGTACTAAATGAAGAGTCTAAAAATTACTCAACTATTTTCATTACATTGTGTTCGCTTATTTATCTGTCATTGTGAATATACTCTTCTTTTTTGTAGGTGTTTAATTGCATTGTGCTTTGTGTCACTGGTTTCAAACTTTTCGTATTTAAAATTCAAATGAGAATCTTATTTAATGAAGTTAATCAGTCTAATCTACGATTATCTCTTCAAACTCTGCGTAATTTTCGCACTCTTTTTTTTATTAGGTACAAGACACTTTTTTTGATTAAAAGTTTCAGCTTAAATTGTAATAGACAATGTTAAAAGAAAAAAAAATCACTGGCCTTTAGTATAAATATTCAATTGAAATAAGTTAAACAAATTCTAAATAGTTAGATATTTTTTGCTATTTTTTATTTTTTTTTATCGTCGCCTCTTACAACCAATTCGGATTATACGCATTTAGACTAATTACATCGCTGAGTTTAAGGATTACTAAGGTTGAATGTAATAGGAACTGTACCCACATTTGCGTTGAGGTAGATTGGAAAAAACACTTAGGAAAAACCACCCTCAGTACATCTGACCGGGATTTGAACCCCATTCTTCCTGTCATCGGCAGTCTAGTATAACACGCGAATGACGCCTTAGACCATGTGACAACTGAAGCAGATGACATTTTATTGTTAAGGATGATATGTAAATCAAATCATAATGGTCCCTCTTGCTGCCTTTAAAACGTATCGGGGTTTGAAACCTGGCTTGGAATTTAAAATTAAATCTTTCATGTAGATTATGACTAGTTTTTTTCCCTTTCACCGCATATTTGTGACATTAGGTTCATATACACCTGTAATAATTACGCTAATGTGTTAAGGACGAGTAAATTCAAATTTAGAGGAAGTGTACCCGAATTTGTATGGAGAGAGAGTGGAAAGTCGTTTAAGAAAATCCATCCTCATTACGCCTAATATGGATTTGAAACTAGATATCCCCGTGATCGTCAGTCCAGTCTATAGAGTATTGAGAGAATAACGCCTCAATACATGCAACCATCGGAGTGGGTAGTATTAGTTAAAGCTATGAATATTAATAATTTGTTCCAGGTTAATACAATGCCGGAATAAATTCCATTTAAAAAGAGCAAATGATCGATATTACTATTTAAATTATATGTATTAGTTTTGGATGAATGTTTCTTTACCTATATTTTATTTCTTGCCCAACACCATACTACCCGTACTAGATACTCGTACTTAATATCACACCAATGGAGTTGGGGGTGGGTTAAGGGGGGGAAGGAAGTAATAGAGAATTTTAGAGTAAATATACTCCCAATTTTAGAGAAGGAGATTGGGAAATATTTTAGGAAAAACACTATAATACATCCGACTGGTATTCGAATATCAAACTTTCCATCACCAGGAAACAAAAAGATACTAGAATGACACATTTTTCGCTTGTTAATCGCGGAGGATACCAAAACTAATTAGGAAAATACACTAGTTTCCTACTTGTAGATTTAGTATAATAAAATCAATGTATGTTCGATGAAAATAATTAATATAATAAAGATATATTTTGTATTGAAGAGAGTTTATTTATAAATCAAACCTCTATTGTTGTGTGTGTGTTAGAGATAGATAGCAAAATTAACCATATTGAATATAATAAAAGAAAGAAGCCAACCAGAAATATCACCCCATTTGTAAATACCAACTGGACAACCCAACTAATCACCTGTGTCAATAACTACTACGAATTCAAAAAACACAAAGAGTATAAATATAATAATCTAAACAGGTTTGTGGGGGAGTAAAATTTAAAAACAAAATAAAAATAATTGATGTTAATAAAGTCAACGAAATTACAGTCGAGTTGAACAGAAGAATGCTGATTGATAGTGATGGTCAGGTAATTGAACACAGCTCTCGTTCGATTTATTTCAAATATTAGTTCTGATCAGGGGTGGACTGAGCTGCTGGGACGTATCTTGGCGGGCCGGTTTTATTAGGGCCACCGCAACAACTTTCAACTGAAGCTATTGACTCAATTCTAAATGGTTTCTTTGAATTTAAATCAAAAGCCCTAGTCAGTAAGTCTTAGAAAGTCCGGAAGGCATTTGTGGAGCTATACGATGGCATTTAATATAAAACTTCTGTTTGTTGTTTCTTGGTGTTGTTTGTAAACAATTTCTTAAGCCAGACGTATAAGCATTTGTTTAGTGAATACTGACTGTTGCTAGCCTTGTGCTATACATAAGTAATCGGTGATGAATCATTTCGCAAACAAATATTTAAAAAATAGATTCTCTCTAACAATTAAGAAGCATTTCTGCTCATGTCAGTAGAAAGTAGAAGCTGAGGATTTGAAAGAATTGAATAGTGACGCAATCATTGCTAATGTATCTTGAACGGCCTCAGGATCAGATTTACTTACTCTATGGCATTAGGAGCTCTAAAGTTCACTACCGCTCTTACAAAATTACGCCACATATCACTAACAAGAGCTAGTTCTATGCAGTCCACCTCATTACATCTTATCTCTTCCAGATCCATGCTAATGGTTTTTATTAGCACCGCGTCTTACTAACCATTCGGGCTATACGCTTCATTCTAATGTCGTCCTCACATCTACGTTTAGATCTTCCCAACGGTCTCTTCCCATTGTGTTTTCTAGTTAGTATCATGACCACGGTTCTAGATTCTCACATTCATGTTGTATGTCCTGCCCACCCTAATCTACTAGACTTGATTATACTAATAATCAGTGGCGGATCGTGCATAGGCACTGCGGAACTGCAGAACCCCCTATTTCTACTTGATATTATCGATAACATTTAATATAAGGAGTCCATTTTTCTTTAATTCTTTATTTATTTTTGTAGTACAATATATATTCCTTAAGCTTAATGTCAGTACTTCAGTAGCCATCCCCCAGTTTATGAAAAAGATACAAAAAATATTTGTATGGAACTTTGCGCTTCACAGTGCCAGAAACGTGGTGTTTGACTGTTGTGCGCATGCACACATAGGAGGGGGTGGGGAGGAAGGCGGGACTGCCAGGTAGAGAAAGCACTGTTGCTATCGCAGTACCGGCTCTGGCGTGATGGTGGAAGGAAGTTTTTTTTACTCAGCGTATGTTATGCTTAAAAACCGTGTACCATATTCTTGATTGTGATGAAGTGTAAAAGAGTGTAGAGTTAGATTATTATTCTGCTTCCAGCTATTCTATTTGATTCATTTTTTTTTTCGGTTCTTTTATTTAACAGAAAGACTTAATGCGCTTTCAGTACTTTCAATGAAGAAAAATTTTCCTCAATTGTCATCCAGAGATCAAGGAGAAAATTATTGAACTTTTTGTGCAAATTAAAACAAGAAGAATGAATTTCATTTTTAAATGAATAGATCAAGCTTGAACTGTAACAATTTAGGTTAAAGTAATTTTTTTTTAATTGGGTTTTTTTGTTAAGATTTTATCAATTTCCTGAATAAATTTTATTTTTTACATGTTTTTTTCCTCTTACACAATTTTAGAACAAAGGCTAAAAAAATTCTGGAGCAGCACCCCCAATAACTTTAGCTACGAGCCACCACTGATAATAATGTTTTATGATGAGTACATCATTATATAAGTTCATTCAAACACCCTACATTTGTTTTCGTCGAGTAAAGTTAAGAGACTACGTTTCACAACCATAGAGAACCACTAGTAAAATAATTGTTTTATATATTCTGAGTTTTACATTCCTTGACAAGATAAAGGATTAAATCTACTATCTATAAAAATATAAATACTTCACCAATCCAGTTTACACTGAAATATAGCTCAGGTGGCATTTATGAATATGTTAAAGGCCCCCATCTCTGTTGTCCCGGGCCACTTATAACCTGTCAGTACCACCCCTGATTTTAATTATATTATATTATATTATATTATATTATATTATATTTATATTATATGACAGTATTGTTGTCAAAAATGTGCATTTTTAGTAGGCTTCACAGTTGTTATTAGATTTGCAAATCATCCCGTATTATGTGAGATAGTCCTGTATTGCACGTTGATGCTCTCGTACAAGGACAAAGGGCCTGAGGACATCCAACAATCTCGTATTTTCACAACATTCCTGAATAAAAATGTATATTCATTATTACATTTTGGAGAAAAATATTGCTGTGTTATTTTGTTTTTTCGCTTTTGGTGTGACGAACGGGGACGCGAGATAAGGCCAATAATATTTTTTGCAGTTTTTATCGATTCAGTAAATACCTTTGGTTTAAATTTTTACACACAGTAAAATTAACAGTTATTGAATATCTGTCATGAACATATTGGCATTTCATGAGACACATTCTAAATAAAGAGAAAAAGTTATCGATACTCTACAATGCACATGACAAATGTTAAATAACCGTAGTGATTACGTTATGTATAACATAAAAATAAAGGTAATATCGCTTTATTTAATGTGGGCGAACTTTTTTTTATATAAAAACTAGAAAATTACTGTTCTTAGCTTGATTTCCATCCCTCTCTTCCCCTCCCAATTCAAATTTACTTTTGGTAACCCTGGGAAAGAGTTAATGGGACTATGTATGTAATCATAATACACTTTTACTTTTCAGTAGAATAAATGCTGTTGGAGTGTGGTTTGAAAGGCAATCCAATAGTTAATTCTGAAAGAAGCGTCTTACGTTGGTTTGGACATGTCGAGAGGACGAGTGTGGATCGAGTGACCAAGCAAATATATGAAGGTAGAGTGTGTGGATCAAAAGGAAAGGGTAGATCATGTAAGACGGGGCTAAATGCTGTAGACAAATGTGTGAAAATTAGAAAATTAAAAATTTCAAGAATAAAATAACTTTAACGACTCGGCGTAAGGATGTTGTTGAAGCGAAGGGAGTATGCAAGGATAGGGAAGTGTGGAGAAAGTTAGTGAGGACGTATTAAGTACGGAGTTGTGATTTTGTGAGATATAACTTATACACCGTTTCTTGCCCACCCCGTAAGAGAACGGCGTTATTCGGTGTGTATGTTGTAAAATTTAATTAAAACACATATTTACTTTTCAATTAAGTAGAATTAACTACATTTTGGTCTAGTTCGTAAGATATTCTTGATAAATTTATAATGGTCGAGGTTTTTTTTTTTAAAAAAAAGAAGCCTTGAGCTGCATACTTACTGTACAAAGACCACAAAATGTCTTAACTGTCGCTGGATTTTACTATACCCTGATATTGGCAGGAAATACGTTATGGAAGGCCTTATTTTGTATCAGAATCCTACTGGATAGTAGTATTTTAGTAAGATAAAAGGCCTTCCGAAACTGACTGACTACCAAAATCAGGTTACACAATTCCTGTTATTTGTACCAGTAAGAAAGTTGACTTGGGCTGTTTTTTCCCTGGTTATGATTACCAGTACGAAAAACTTTATTGATCATAATTCTTGTATTTTTTGAGATATTGGGGTATTACTTGACACTTAGCAGACTAAAGAAAAAAGATCGCTTAAGAACATACTAGAACAAAATATATCATTTTTTCAAAAACAAATTAATATAAAAGGGCGGGAGACAGAAAAATGAAGATAATAAAAACTAATTAAATAATATAAGAAATAACAAGTCAAGTAAACAAATTAAATTAATATTAGAATAATAAAATATGAAGAGGTAAGTACTAAACAGTGATATTTAAACTAGAGTGAAAATTCGCTTAAGGGACACCTCTGAATAGCAAAGTCTTATTTATAATGGTCAGTTTATATGTCTCCGGCAAAACAGCATGGGTTATTACGGTGAAATAATATCCCAATAGCGTTCTTTCTCAATAACGGGCACGGACACTGTTAGAGACGCATATCTATGCATAACAATCTCTAACAGTGGCGGCTCGTGTATAGGCACTACGGAACTGCAGCACCCCCCACTTGATATTATCGATAACATTTAATATAATGAGTATTTTTTTCTTTAATTCTTTATTTATTTTTGTAGTACAATGTATTTTCCTTAAGCTTTATGTCAGTACTTCAGTAGCCATCCCCCAATTTATGAAAAAGATACAAAAATCTTTGTATGGAACTGTGCGCTTCACAGTGCCAGTGACGTGGTGATTGACTGCTGTGCGCATGCGCACACAGAAGGGAGTGGGGAGGAAGGCGGGACTGACAGGTAGAAAGAGCACTGTTGCTCTCGCAGTGCCGGCTCTGGCGTGATGATGAAAGGAAGTTTTTTTTCTCAGCGTGTGTAGAAGAGTGTAGAATTAGTTTATTATTCTTCTTCCAGCTATTATATTTGATTGATTTTTTATTTCAGTTCATTTATTTAACAGAAAGACTAAATGCGCTTGCAGTACTTTCAATGGAGAAATATTTCCTCAATTTTCATCCAGAGATCAAGGAGAAANAGAAAATGATTGAACCTTTTGCGCAAATTATAACAAGAAGAGTGGATTTCATTTTTAAATGAATAGATCAAGCTTGAACTGTAACAATTTAAGTTAAAGTAAGTAAAAATCTTTGTTTTTTTGTTAAGATTTTATCAAGTTCCTGAATAAATTTTCTTTTTATACATGTTTTTTCCTTTTACACAATTTTAAAACAAAGGCTAAACATTTTCTGGAGCAGCACCTCCACTAATTTTTGCTACGAGCCGCCACTGATCCCTAAACATCAAACAAAAACTTAAAATACCATTCCATATAAAGTGTTTGAGTCTAGGAATGTCGGGAATGACCTTGTCCCTCGCGAAGTGTCAGTAGTCACGCGTTTCCTTTTTATGGAAAGTTTCTAAAATATCCTACGTAATAATGACTACGATACTTCAAGGTCGTCTCTCCCACCACAAGCAATCAGCAGTTTAGTCTGACCTCGTGCACATATTTACAGCACGGAAGGTCTACTATTTACATTTAATTTTATTTGCGTGGTTTTATATCTATAATGAAATATGTACCGTTAGATACGTACAATATGTATTAATTATTCATTATTATCCTACGTACAATACAGTGAAATGCAGTTATTAGATTGTTGTAGCTAATATTCACAGTATAGGATCGTATAGGTTAAACTGTGTTCATGCACTATGTTTGGGTTTTTAAATCTTCCAAATAACGGACCCTTATTAATAATGAACTAGTTTTATATACTGGAATATGTCCGCTATTAAGAGATTGCCCTATATAAAACAACAAAGTCTACTCATATACACAGCAAGCTTATATAATCTAACATTATTAACTCCAACAGTGTTTATTTAAGAAAATTAATACCGTAAATCAAAATAATTCAGAGCTATGTAAACTGACAAGAGAATTATTTTTAAAAAAAATCGTTTGGTGGAGGGAACAAATCAATCTCTTAGTCCTGACCTGGATGATAAAAATTCATGTGCCATAAAAATACTGATGCCCCCGTAAGTAATTTGTTAGAGTGTGCGACCCATGCATATATGATTTGTACTCAATTATTCACAGAGGTCGTATTGTTTAGTAGGATAGTACCTGTGGTTATTAAAACAACTTAAAAACCTTCGTAACTGTTTAGTTTGTCAACATGTCCCAAATTATTATCGGTAAAAAGTGTGTTGTTGGTGTTATTTGTTATTGCTTTTATTCCACAAAACATTTTCGCTAGCATTTTTTTATATATCCGTACGGGGGGNGGGGGGGGGATGTAAAACAACATAATAGTTATAAAAATGATCCCTACGTATGAACAGTGTTTTCCTTATAAAATGTTAAAACGTGTAAGCTAAAGTTGACAAATTAAAACCATTTTGAAATACAACTCTCCCTGAATTCATTACTTTTTACTTTCTCTCGAACCCTCATAGAGAAAGTATTGTGATCGTCAGAAAAACTGAACTCGAGATTTTGATAATCGACGTTTCATGTCCCCTCCCCCCCAACCCTCAAAAAAGTTGTTTTCGCAATGCCATATGTCTGTCTATCTGGGTGCCTGCCTGTTCCTCTGTCTGTCTGTCTGTCTGTACCTCAGGTTAGAGCAAAAACTAAATATTTTACCGATTGGGCTCAAACTTGGTATCTGGGGATTTTATAAATTTCCCCAAAAGAGTTTAAATATACATCTAACCCTAAAATTAAGAGTAGTTTACTGAAGGACCAAAAGAGAAAAAAAGATTTGCTTGAAATTCGTTCTAACGTTTTGATTAAATTTTATATTTAGACACTGTTTATCATTATAAACAAGATGGTGATTATCATTTGCTTATGAAAATAACCTTAAGGGTAACTTACATGGGAGAAAATTTCCTATTTTTACATTTCTCCGCAAATATTTACGAGTTTTTAGTAAATATATATATTTTGTTTTAAAGATAAAAGCGAAAGAAAGTATATGTGGTGCACTGTAGTATTTATTTTTTGTGATCCTCGTCTCACTACCCATCCGGGATATTTGCATGTTCACAAAAATTTAGTAGGTTGAGTAATTTATAGCCAGGGAATCTCAATTTGAGGGGAGATAATGTGGAAAATCATTCGGTAAAAAAAATCCTCAATATATCCGGATGGAATTTAAACCTCGAGCTATTCGTCAGATCTGAATCAGACCAGTTATATCGATACCCTTGTTCCCCGATGTGTGTTAATACACTCTTAATTGTACTTCATACTAATATTTTATAAATAACACTGATGTACTTTTTTCCCACGAATTTTGTGAAATCCTGCGTAAGTAATTTGAAAATGTGTACAAAATATTACGGCCTTTAGTAGCTTTGTTATGGCTTATTGTCATTTTGAAACAGTGATAAATCCGCATTTCTGGTAGTGACGTCTAAGGATCAAGGCTTGCAATATACTATGTTATTGGTGACAGGGAATGTTGACCGGGTGTCCTAGGTATGGTTTTCCCGTCCCCCCACCATGCTAATGAGAGTGCACTTTATCTAGTTACTCTACTCATCCCCATCAAATAGGATATCAACTTCACATTTCAGTGGGTCACCGTTGGAGATGAAACAGGGGTTCATAACCCGACCGGGTTCCACGAGAGTGGGTTTCCTTATTTTGATAGTCACTGTTGTTTTCTGAGAATCTTTCCATGGTGGCGCGGGTACATTTTTAATAAATTATCTATCTCATTTCTTCCGCTTTCCGTTGAAGGTAAACATTTATAATAGGTCTTTAACATGACCATTTGGCATTTAATCTGTCCATTCGGATCTTTGTTACGTGATAAATGTCAAACTCGTGAACCAGTTTCAATTAAATTTGGCAAGGTCATTCTTTGAACCTAGGACAAACAATATAATACTAAGGTTTTTCGATCTGACTATGTTCTTCAAGATGGTGGCCTCTGAAATTAAGTATGTTTATTTGTATCACGATACCTACCAAATGCGTTGATCAATTTTAACGAAATTTGGCAGCGACATTTTTTTGAGACTAGGCCGGAAGATGTATGAACCTAGTTTTTCAATATGCCCATATGTTTTAATATGTCGGGCACTCAAAAAATGTTTTGGTTCAATAGATTATCTCAAGCGATTCGAATTTATAATTTTAAGCAATCAATAGGGTACCTGAGGCGTATTTTTTTAAATGTTTACATATATGGTGAGACTGACGTCTTAAACCACATGAACAATGATTATTCAATATGAATATGATGCAATATTGAATTGATCACCAAGGAAAGTGTTAACTTCAAATCAAAGGATAAAAATTTAATATAGGAAAGAGATAATTATTTCAAATTGAAATCCAAAATTAAATTTTAAAACCGTGTAACGATAAGAGCATGACATAATTATATATTATATAACTGACAATTTTTGTATGAACGGAGCAATGTCTTCTGTTCACAGAACTATTAATAATAAATAGCAATAATAAAGTTGATCTAAATATTGTTTTGTGGATTAAGTCTTCAATAGCGTTTGAGCTGCTTTGCTGGAAGTAATGAGGTCCGGGTTCGAATACTGAACGATTGCGATAAGACAATAATGGTTTCCCAATCTCCTTCCCCGCAAATTGAGGTAGATTTTCTCTTAAAAAAATCCCAACCTTATTCCTACTCCCGTGGCCTAAACTTCCGTATATTAAGGACGGGTAGTAAGGTGCAGAGCATGTAACATATATATTTTCTGTGAGATAGAATGTTGTTGTACCCGGTAAGGCAAGTTTGTAATGTCAATAATATCAGTACTGAAGCAATTCAACCCTTAATATAAACAAGGTTTCCTGTCAAGGGAAATGTAGTAATATTAGATTACATGGCGGAATTTCCACCCAAGGAAGTTTCACATTCTACTGACAAGTCTAAGGCATTCTATTCTCACTCAAAGACCTTTGCCTGATATTGTATATATGGTTTTAAATAAGATAGCTTGATCGCATATGTAGACTATTTATCACCAGATATTCACTAGAGACTTGGAGAGATTAAATGGACAGACAGACAGGGTGACAAATGAAGAAGTTATAAGAAGATAACCATTTTTGGATGCGATTTTTCGCTGCAAAACCAAATAAAACAGATACATTTCTTAGAGGACGCGACATCATAGAAGGAAAGAGGAGCTTAGGGATGAGGAGGATTCAAATATTAGATGACTTGAGGGGAAGAAGAAAATACTGGGAGCTAGAGGAGGAGGCAGAGGACAGGGCGCATTGGTGGTCTAAATTCACTGACAAAAGGAATGGACCTGTCGTAAGACAGAACACGTGATGATGATAATAATAATCAATTATTTTTTAAATGTATATTTTATTGATTGTTTTTAATCATTATTATTATTATTATTATTAGCACCGCGTCTTACTACCCGTTCGGGTTGTACGCACTTACGCTAATGTGTTATGGTAGGGTGATTGTGAGATGAAATGAAGGACCTACAGTTTAAAGTGGAATCCGAACCACGGTGGAGGCCTGGTATTCCTCACATTCACAAGATGTCTTGTCAGAGGTGAAGGAAGGGTTTGGTAATCAAATAAATCTTTGCTGGGACCGAGGATTGAACCTCGGCCGCCAGCATAGAAGTCTGACACCTTACCCCTGGACCTCCAGGTCACCGACTTTATTTAATCAAAATGTTAAAAATGCAATTGTTATTTGTTTCTAAAACTTGAGCCATATGAAAATAATATAGCTTATTCGTGTGAGTTAGGAGTCCATCAGGGCCGATTATCCAGAATATTATTAGATACATTATTATCAAGGTCAAGATTATTTTGACATTTCATCATTTTACTTTCTCTGGACCCCCAAAAGAGATAAGTAAGATTATCGTTAAAAAAATCAGCTTGAGTTTTAGATAAAATGTTGATGTTTCATGACCCCCTGAGAAATAAAAATTTGTTTTTAAGATGCCGTCTGTCATTTTACCGATCGGGCTCAAATTTGGTGTCTAAGGTTTTCATAAGGTTATCCTTATGATTTTTTTTTTGAATGAGACCTGCCTTGATAGCGTAGTTAGCTAACGTGCTAGTTTTGTGTTGAGCTGGACTGTTGAGGATGGGGAGATCGAGGTTCGAATCTCTGTCAGGTGAACCGGGGGGAGTGTATTCCTAAATTGTTTTCCACTCTTCCTCCACGTAAGTGTGGGTTCACTTCCTCTATATTCAACCTTCAAAATTCCTAACCCATTTGCGTAATAATTACTCAAGCGTACAACCCAAACGGGTAGTAAGACGCGCTGCTGATTATTATTATTTTTGGAATGAGATATATAACCCTAAAATTAAGGGTTGTTTACAAAGAGGCAAAAAGAGAATAAATAGATTTTCTCAAAATCCGGTCTAACGATTTTTATTAGATTTTGGATCTACTAGACATTGTTAAAATTTACAATCAATATGACAGTTTTCATTTTCCTAAGAAAATGACTATGAGGGACTTTCTACAAGCGGAAATTTCCAATTTTGAACATATCTTCACAAATATTTGAGTTGATAAATAACTTGCCATTTTAGTGTTTTAAACTATGAAAAATAAAAATTCTTTTATTTGGAATATATGTTTATCGAACCAATAGTATAAGCAAATATATAAACTTTTTTGGAGTTCTTTGAAAACAGAAATGTATTGCTATACTCTTTGGTAGATATAGATTTTCCTTTTTTCTCAATGTTTCTGTATCAGTGTATATTAATTTGCATGTTTAAAAAATTTCTCTATTTTAAGATAAATAGAGAGATAATCTGTGTAGTGAACAAAACCATTTATTGTTGGTACATCACAGACAATGCTCATGCGTACATCAATTCTGTTCATGATACTTTTTGAATTTTAGGTAATATGTTATTGATTTGCGCCATTTTTTTTTAGACATTTAAAGGTATTTTTAGCTATCTTTAGGCTTTTAATATTTAAAATTATTATATCTTTAAATAGTCTACTAAATATATTTTATATTTGCAAAAATACTCCAATTATAACATTTTTTCAACCATTGTTGGAGTGAGAATATAATGTAGGCCATGAACTTTGTATCACAGTTGTTCAAATTATAATATAATGTAGGCCATGAACTTTGTATATTCTTTGCTTGTCTGGTTGTAAAATACACATTCCTGGTGGGACTGCAACTAAGCTGGAGAGGGTTGTGTTTGGAGGTGGTAGTTATTACTTATAAAGCAGGTAAATCAATGTTATATTCAGCTTGGATGCAGGAGCCTAGTTGTCAAAGGCTTTTCATTGCACATACATGTTCTAGTTTCAATTTGTAAAGTGTGTTTTATTTAGTCGTGTGCATTCATCACGAGTTTTTGTTCATATTTTTAGGTCATTCTTTATAAATTTGAAGTCGTTTTATAGGTTGGTTATTTTTTGATAATCTTTAGGTTATCAGAGTCCAGAACCTGATGATTGTATTCTAATCATAAATCGTATCTAAGAACGGATTTCTGCAACCTTCACTTGACATAAGCAAAAGTGGCATTAGTTATTTTATTTAAAAAATACATTATTTCTCCAATTTTAAATTAGGCTAATATTTATTTTGTATTGAAAAATGAATTTTCTTCACGTGGTGATTTCAACAATTCTTTAATATTTGTCTAGGGTGTCCTGTAATTTAATGACAACTTTTTTTCTTTGTTTAAAAAATTTGTCATCTAATGGCGCTATGCTCATGATAGATATTCAACCACTATTGATATCACCATGTGAAGAAACCTAAACTTTATGTTTCTACTCATGCATTATTTTATTTATTTTGGACAAAAAAAAATCTAAAAGAACTGCAAAGACACTAAGATATACTTTCACAAATTCATACGTCAGCCTGCAATTGTACAGTCATACTTAAAATCGTCAATCTCATCTAGCTACATATATAAAATACACGTGGTTTCTGTTTGTCCTTTCAAAGTTATTCCTGCCACTTCTCGGAACCCTTGAGTGCTGAAATTTTGTATGTACTACGTTATGGAGCATGCAATCTTCATGTGAAAAAATCCAAGATGGTGGATTAAAGATGGCGGACGAAACGTACAATTTGAGTCATAGAGAGCTGAAATTTGGTATGGATGCAAAGAAAAAAATTCTAAACTTTTGCGGGGGAAAAAAAAAGTTGTTTCGGTTACCGCGTGGTATACCATACAAAACTGCCCCATTTTATTTGAGTTTAGGTTTTACACTTTCCCTCCACACAAATAAGAGTACACTTTCTCTAAATTCAACCTTCATCATTGCTAAGTAATAAGTTAACGTAATGTGTATATAGGCTTATAAACCAAACGGATTGTAAGACCCGATACTAAAAAAAAATCCTAGTAACCTGGCATGGTCATGAACACAGATCGCGTTAATTAATGTCATGAACAATATAAAAATCTATAGTAAAAAAAAACCAGGAAAATACCTCACATGAAATCTGTAGTTTCTCTTGTCTGAGTCAAACCTAACCTCTAGTATTCAGTAGCGATGTCACAGAACGCACAGAGAGAATACAACCATCATCACAAACATTCTTTGTTGACTCCCGTGACATATCATACGTTACAAAACATGAAACTAAATTTAGATCGTAAACATTTCTGCTAGAAGCTAATTGGAAGCGTCGTCAAAAGAAACAAAAATATACAAGAGCGAGAAGATCTGTATGGACATCAAAACATTGTTATATCCTCCCTCACCACCCCCTTCCAATACCCTTACACCATGAAACGTTGTATAGGGCCGTGGGGGTTGTTGTTAATAACAACAACGTAATTGGTGCTGTTTGAGTTTCGATGTCCGTGGAGTGTTGTCAAGGGCTCTTCTGGGAGGAAAATCAGTTTTGCAAGTATCAACTCTTGACGTCTAAAAAAAAAAAACAATCTGAATTTATACAAATGTTTGTCTCTATGATTCAAAATGGCTGACAACTGTCAAATTGTAATGTAAGGAAAAGGAGATAATTGGATCAATAGAAAATTTCAGGGGATTATTATTTTGTAAATATTGTTACTTTATCATGTAGACAAAAGTATTGTAATCAGGAATAGATTCGACCTAAAGATTATGATTGATACTGATGTTTTATGTGCCCCTAACTCAAAACAATTTTTTTTTCAATTATGCATGGCCCCGGGTCTGTCCGCCACAGATTTGGAAAGATTTGATCGATTTTGCTTAAATTTGATGTCTAGATGTTATAGGGCAGTAGCTTCGGGACCTTTTTGCTTTTAGCCTTAAAATTAAGGGTAGTTTTGTGATGAGTGAATATCTATATTAAATATATATCTAGGGATTATTTGACTTCCCAAATAACATTTTATTCTTGGGTTTAGGGTAAAATTTCGTTAAAAAATAGATCGTCTACTGATGAGCTATTTTCGAAAATTTGAAATATTTTGAAAATTCTTCAAACAATTATGTTTAAAATATATATATGAGGAGTGTTTAACATGACAAATGAAACTGTATAAATTTTACTTGTTTTTTGGGGGGAAATTCGTTTAGTGGTAGCTTACTGTGTATAGTAAGTATGACGTCACTCTACCGACACCACGCGCTCTTGAATTCTGGATCCACCGTGTGTGGCGCTAGAGGACAGGTCACGAGTTCTTGTTCTGCGGCTTTCACGTGGGCGGGACCACAGTTCAACTCCGATCGCTTTCATTCCATTGGTCGAACATGACAGTCCACTGGACTTACATCTCACGGGTCAGTCTTCTGCAGTCAATATTCTATGTAAAGCAAACCGAACTCCAGTTTGTTTGACCAAAACCAACTCATTACTCTGATCTGAACCGAAATTACTTCAAGTGTTGCTGATTTTATTAACCAACATTAAAAATAACATTTCCGAACATGAACAAAGAATTGGTTCCAATGACGAATGGGTTTCGTAATCCACCCTTCACGAACTAACAAAGAAAAAGGGTTTCACAATTCACCAAATCAACAAGAGGGTTTTAACTGATAACTATTTTTAGTTTGAAATTTAGTTCAAAATGTGTTTTTGTTTTTTATATTATAAATAATTACATATATTTATTTTTCTAAGGGAAAAATTCCATGGTAATTTATTAACTTATTACTGATTTTAGTAAACTTTTTTTTAAAATTTCTTTAACAATATAATCCAAAATTATCATCAAGGGACTATTTTCATAATCAATAATAATGTAGGTTTATTTTTTATAAAATTAACCAATTAAAGGGTAGTTTAATTAAGACAAATTGTAGAAAATTTGAAATTTTTTAAAATTGGCCTTCAACATTGAGTTCAAAATGATCATCTGGGAATAGATTTTGATTTAAAATAAGAATGCCTTTTTATTCTTAAAAATTAAGAATAATTTAGGGTAGTTGACAAATAGGTTTTAACAAACGTATTTTTGAAAATTTGATATTTGTTGAATATATTTAAACATTATACAAATAATTTTTAATATGATTACAAAGCTGGTGTGTCTAGTTTTATGAGGAAACCCGCCTCGGTGGCGTAGTTGGCTAATGCGCTTGACGTGTTGAGCTCGACTGCTGAGGACGGGGAGATCGAGGTTCGAATCTCGGTCGGGTGAACTGGGGGTGTTTTTTCCTAAATGGTTTTCCACTCTCCCTCCACGCAAATGCGGGTTCACTTCCTCTAATTCAACCTTCCCAATTCCTAATCCATTAGAGTAATTAGTACTTAAAGCGTATAACCCGAACGGGTAGTATGACGTGGGGATAAATATATATTTATGAGGAAACTTACCTAAGGGTAATGGATTAAATAGCAAAGCTACTATTTTTGTTAATTTTGGTCGTTGCATTATCCAGATATTATGTTCTTTTAAATTGAAAATAAAACCTGGACAGGGGAATTGAAACCGGGGCCTTTGGCATTGTACGCCAATGCTCTAACTACTGAACTATCCGATTCGATGGTGGCTGCGTTATCTGATAGCTCGTGATTCTTAATTCATCACATATTTGTATCCGACGATTTCCTCACGTCCATCATGAACTCTGCCTTAAAATATGAGTAAAGAATGATTCTGAGTATGATACGATTCCTGTAGAGAATTGACGTAAGACTTCAAAGGTCCGGGGTTTATTCTCGTGTTCAGGTGTCATTTTTTAATTTATTTAAGGGTAGTTTACTGAAAACCTATTTTTGAAAATTTTATTCCAAGCTGTAATACACAATAAGAAAGTTTGTACGATTGTGTTGTGCCATTTATTCATATTAGAATCTAGATTTGATTAAATCATTCCAATCACACGTATACAAAAGCAAACACTACAGCCCCGCAAAGATTAGTAGCGAATATGACACACGCAGTATTAATATTGCATAGTAATCAAAATCTACGAACCCACATCGGTGGATAGGTGGAGCAATCTAATCTGATTTTCTGTTGAGGGAAAGTTGCAGTTTAAATATATGTTGGGCGTTTTGATGACTTTTTATTTTAAATGATTTTTTCACTCAAATGAGGGTACATTTAATGTAAATTCTATCTCATCATTCCTAACCTTTAGTGGGATTAAATGTGGATAACTCATATGTGTAGTAATACGTGGTGAAAAACACACACACAAATATGACCCATTTTAAATGTATTTTAAAGGCAAAAATAAGAAAAAATTAAAGTAATATTATATTTCTGTATGATTTGACTTTTGTCTAGCAAACGTAAAAAGTATAACGTAAAGATAATTTCTTAGTTTTGAAAACCCATTTCAAACCAAATGTTACCGAGTCCTATGATATTTAGCACCTGTAGTAAAGAATTAGTATTTAAGGAGTGAAAATCTTTAATCCATTAAATTTATGCTAGTTGAAATTTAAAATATCAAATGACGACAGGTTCTGTCTAGCAGTGCTTATTTTTCAAACATCTTAATAAGTCTCCTTTGGACTTGATATAGTATATTTAGATATATTATTTTTAAATTAGTAAAACTTTAAAATATGTGGACAATATGAAATGTAACATTTAAAATGTCTTTTCTATTTCGTTTGAATTCTGAGCACATTAAACACAGCTTAAATATACATGTGCACCCACGTGTGATAAGTGATAACTATATTATTACTATTAGCTACGCATATTACTACCTTTTCAGGCTATACGCACTTACGCTAATGTGTAATGGTAGGGTGATTGTGAAATGAAATGGAGGACCTACAGTTTAACGTGGGATCCGAACCACGGAGGAGGCCTGGCATTTTCCACATTCACAAGTTGTGATTAATACACGTCTTGTCAGAGGTGAAGGAAGGGTTTGTCAATCAGATAAATCTATGCCGGGTCTGAGGATTGAACCCCGGATCCCAGCACAGAAGTCTGACACCTTACCCCTAGACCACCAGGTCACCTGATAACTATATTGAGAAGGTATATTTTAATAATGCTTGATAACAAATACGGGTATACAAGAGTATTAATATAGTATGACCTCATTTACTCAAACTTCGCTCACATAAACTTAAACTTAAAGTCCGTTCACCGTAGGAATTGTTTTCTGAAAGTCCTTTTTCCCTAATAGAAATCTATTATATAGTAGGATATTGGTAGGAAAAAAGGCCTTTCAGAGAGTAACTCCTACCGTGAATGGAGTATTACAAGGTCCGTGAAGTTAGCAGCACCACTAACGGCACAAATTCTGAAACCTATACCAATATTTAGTGCTGAAATTGTGCCACAAGAATATCCTATCCCCATAATTTGTGCCGCGATAGTTTTTGTGAAAACTTCAAAAAACTGTGGGTGCTGCCAACTT
>CABFVX010003797.1:56468-71527 GCA_902151425.1 Timema shepardi | reverse complement strand
ATTTTCAAAATAATTTAAATGTTTAATTAAAATTTGACGGTGATTAGTAAAAAAAAAAAAGGTTTTACAGAGTATGACATCATGAACTTATTGAACGACAGCGCCGTTGTTTGTGTTTATTTGAAGGGGTGCTGGTTTGTACGGACGTGATGGCCCGCGGGGTGGACATTCCCGAGGTCCACTGGGTGGTGCAATACGACCCCCCCTCCTCGGCAGCGGCGTTCGTCCACCGTTGCGGACGCACCGCACGGATTGGACACGACGGCTCAGCGCTCGTCATGCTCCTCCCGTCCGAGGATGCCTACATAGACTTCCTCCGCCGTAATCAGAAGGTGGGGACCATTTTGGTTCCGATTTAATTGTTTGTGGATTAAATGCATATTTAAAATGGTCCGATACATTACATAAATACATGCCGTGTATGCTGAAAGTTAGCAGGCTTACCTTGCTTGGTTCCACTATGGTGTAGCTTAGAGAATAGGACCATAGTGTAATCAGTCAAGGTAAGTCTGCTACTGTTCAGGCTAGACGGAGTGTATTTTCCATAAAGAAGAGGCTGAGAACTTCAGTTGATTCAGTAAAATAACAATGTTTATAATATTTTTGAATGGCTTCTAAAAGAACATTAGGTTGTCTACTTAGGCTTTATCTAGGGATAGAATCCTCAATCCCAGAAATCCTAAAATGCCTCCATCTTCCATCAATCTTCCTCCTTTAGTTTGTTCCATTCTTCTCCTCTCACTTGAACACTTCCTGTTATCTGCTCCTGCCATCTATTTCTTGGCCTCCCGTACAACATCAAAATAGACTGGGCTTAGTTTCAAATAGAAAATTTGGCCCATTACATTTGAGTTTAGATGGGTATCGTTTTTTTTTTTTTTTATTGGGCCACACTGGAGGCCAAGTCTTGGGCACCAAGTGACCCCGTGTTATCTTTCTCTATGACAAAGGGCCCAATTATATTGTTTTATCACCCACATCCATCAGGCCTGCTAAATATCCTTATTTGCGTTTGGAAGAAGTTAAAATACAAAAGAATGGAAACAAACACAATATGTCCTGATAGAATGAAACCTAGGCCGGGGGATTGGGTGGTGACGATTGATTTTCATAAAGAGGCAGTCCCTACCTCTTTGTCCAGTGGCAGCAATGTTAACTGTGAACTGTGTTCTTTTTATTAAAATCAAGTTTGTATTTGTTCCTTTTATATGTTTCTTTACACCTTTACTGTACCTTCTTCCAAGTGTAGTAAAAAAAAAAAATCTGTTTGAAAGTCTCGGGGATATTTAGGACTTTATATACTTTAATTCAGTGCTCGGGATTTTGTGCTTGTATTGGTTTTTCAAACATTTCGTCGCCCGAGAATGCAAGTGTTCTATCTCCAAAATTGTTAAATTTGAGATATTTGGTGTTTACGTTAATTTAGAATGCATTTGATTCACCTGCGGTGTAATTGAGACTACTGTATAATTACTTATGAAAATACAAACTCGAGTTGTCTTCTAGTAACATTGGTTTTATACACAAGGTCAAACTTCAATGATCTTTTAAACAAAAGTGAAAAATTGGATAGAGAATACTTTCATTCTCGGGGTGACGACTTGTTAACTTGCCCGACTCGAGATAAGTGTCGACTCTAAGAATGTTGGGAGCAACAGGTCGAGTTGGAGAATCTCCCTGCACCCAGTCCTGTCCCTGGAGTGTTGGAGAAAGTGCGAAGACTGCAGTTACGGGACCGGGCGGTGGCGGACAAGGCGGCCCGAGCCTATGTCTCGTATATTCAGGCTTACAACAAACACGAGTGTAACCTCATCCTCCGTCTGAAAGGTAAGATGATTGTCGATTGTTTGTTTTTTTAAAAATTATTTTGGAGTAATGCGGGTAACCTTTTAGAGGAACTTTTTATTGAATCATTTTTAAGTGAACTACACCACAAAACTCATCATCATATTAATCAACTGTTTCCGGGTCACTTTAGAAAATGCCTCCATCTTCCTCCTTTAATTTCTCCCATTCTTCTCCTCTCACCTGCACATTATGTTATCTGTTCCTCTCATCTCTTTTTTAGACTCTTTCAGTCTTTTTCCTACATACTTCATCACCATAATTTTCTTTAGCATCCTCTCCTTCACCATCCTCAATTCATAACCATTCCAAACACATATTTACACAAATTCATACTTCTATAATGTAAAAAGTTATAAAATGTAGTCCAAACTAACTTGGATGGTTTCACCATTCCTCTGGTCAAGACTTGGACCTGGGTCGTCTGGCCACAGGATTCTGTCTCCTGCGACTCCCCAAGATGCCCGAGCTGAAAGGGAGGGATACCTCGTCCTTCCAGCCTGCACAAGTTGACTTCAACGATATCACATACAAGTGAGTTCACAACGGGATCTACCGAACATACTGAGCTTGTCCGTCACTCTGAAAGGTAGCAATCTTACAATCTAGTGTTCATACGATGGACCATTTGAGTCAAAATATCGGGAATCCAGAAATGATTCGAAAGACACTTTAGAAATAGTTTTAAGATAAAAAATGTATCTTCAACATTGTTCAAACATCTGTTTGCTCAGATACCATAGCCATGCAAACATATTCCTATATTTACATCCCCAGTGAATATAAAATACATACAAACACACACACACACACATATTATATATATCCAACACCTTAGCCCAGTCGGAAGTGTGTCGGCCTACTGAGATAAGGGTCCAGGGTTCGATGCCCGGCATGGCCGAAAATTTATCATTGATGAAAATATAGGTTTACCCTTTCACATTGATAAATTAACGGTCTGGGATTGTATGTTGTGTCTGTCCTAGTCTTAAGTTAGATTATAAGACATACGAAGCCACGACAGGCCTAGCAAGCCGGTAGTGGAAAATATATGGCTTGGATAAAAAACTGACCTAAGCCACAGGCGGGAAACAGTAACGGATGTTAAGTAAAGTAAAGTCGGCGTAACTTTCTGGCACACCATTCCTATTAGCGCGCTTGAAGTTAGTCTCTCGGGAGAGGGCTAGGTATTATTACATATCGCACGCTCTCTGTGAAAGAGACGGGAAACTATTCTCCAGACGAACTATAAGTGCGGACTGTGTTGACATGTTTGTCAGGGACACGCAGAAGGAGGCGTCGAGGGTAAACAAGCTTCAGATGTACCGAGAGACCGGCGTGTGGCCGCGCAAGGGCAAGGCGGCGACGCGCAGGCCCACGCAGCCTTGGCAGCTCACCAAGCAGCGCAAGTCGGAGGTGAAGGAGCGCAGACAGCTCAAGAGGGACAGGAGGGAGTTGAAGAAGAGCGAGGGGAAAACCAAGAGTAAGAAGCGCAGGAAGGGTATCAGCGCCGAAGACCTCCAGGAGCTGGCCAGGGACATCGCGCTGATCAAGAGGCTCAAGAACAAGAAGGTGACCTACGTACAATTATGTTGGTCGAGTTGGTAGGCTTTAAGGGAAGGGAAAGGGGGCGAAGACCACTTTCTCGATTCTAAACATACTCAAATTGAATATATGAATTATTCTCGAAGCCGAATTGAGGTTCGAATATTTTCTTTTATTTTTTTTTAATGCTTGGAAAAATATAATATTGTGGTTATTTATATAATTTAATGCACTTAGATTACTTGGAAAATGTTTTATTGCACAATTTTTCGTAATATTTCATGTTACTTTGACAAATCAAGCCACTATCACAAAATGCAATTCAGTTTCTTAAGAGTTTTTCCATATTAATATTAATTTTTACTCTATAAAACAGCTCAGAATGGTCATAATTGAACATAAATGGAATATCTTAGCTGTCAATATTTTTATTGGTGAAGCTTCGAAGCGTAGTCGAAGCTGATATTTGTTTGGGAGCTTTGCACACCCCTAGTTTAAAATCACATACTACCAAGATCTACCTCGAGCTGTGCTGCCACTGTCCGGTCTGTGTTTCACTCTCCTCTGCTGAAGAGGGGGACTGATGTACTCTGATAATCACATAATCATGTGTTTTTGTAAATTTTGTCATGTTTTTAATTGTGAACTTTGGGGCCTACAGTTTTCTGTTAAGTGTGTAGGCTTTGCCTTTCTATCTCACTTTCTATATTAAATTTGAAACTTCACAAAAAAATTATTTACAGTTAAAACAAACCTCTATGTTAATTTTTTTCTTATTTTCTGCAGTTTATTTCCCTCATAAATAATTAATGTTTGAAATTTAACATTTAAAAAAATTATACTTAATATATAAATTTACATAATTAAGAAAAATATTATATTTTTATCAAACATTAAACATTTTTTAAAATATACAAACTGCTATTCAGCTTCGATTTGACTTATTTTCAAATTGAAAAAGTTGACTTTTTTTACATCCCTAAAAATATCATTTTTTATATCTAAATGTTGGCCTTGGGTCTTCTAAATAAAATAATACCTCAATGGGGTCAAACATATAAAAAGGGCTATCATTGATTCAAGAAGTGAATTAAGATGTTATCATGCATGACCTTGAGAACACAACCCTATTTGCAGGTGACGCAAGAAGAGTTTGATGCTGAATTCGTAGGGGAAATGGAATGAAATGACGACATCCCGTTGACGAGCTGTTTATCATGTACAACAAGACTTTTTAAGGAGAGAATCTTATTCCAGTTGTAATGTTTGAAGCAGTTAAAACAAGCAAGACTTTATACTCAGAATGATTTACAAAAATGTTCGTTCTGACCAAGAATATTCACTTTGCGTCCTGAATTTCTAGGTCTGTCATCGTGTGAATAGTTTGTTTTAAATTTCAAAAAGTTTGTTTTGTTATGGCAGTGTTGCGACACAGCTGGAAAACTAGGAAAACTTGGAAAATTTTGTGTGTTTGGTACAGAATTTGGCAAAATCGAGTAGAAGTACTTGAATATTTGTTCATTTCAATTTTGGACATTTAACTGAAAGTTTAAAATAGTAGGTCTTTGAATAGCCGAAGACCTGCTGATGCTGATTTAAACATATCTTACTACCCCTTCAACAAGGGTTGTGATGCGACAGGAGATGTATTTCCTCATAAATCATCCTGTTTTAAACACACTACACGACTCCACACTTAGTTTGATGAAAAATGATATTTTGTTACTCTTTCTCTTCAATTTAAGCCGCCCAAGAAAATGGGAACTTCTTCTGGTAAAACTGTAAAGCGTAGGGAAGTTAGTAAGAAAATGGTGGCAACCCTGTGTATTTGGAAGAAGTTACAGGAAAGGCGGAGAGAAACAAATAAAATGGAATGAATACCTTTATGGCTTTTACAATTTAAAGAACACAGTTCACACTTTACATTGCTTTGTTTGTACAAAAAGCTAATGGCTGCTTTTTGAATAAAATCTATCGTTAATTGTGTTCTTCTTTTCATTGTAAAAGCCATATTATGTTTATTCCATCCCAGACATTTCTGTCTTTCTTGTAGCTTCTTCTGTTCACAACAAAAAGTTTCTAAAAAAATAAAGCATTTCCTTTAGGAGCAAAATGTTTGCTTTAACTTAAAACTTAACATTTGGAATATAATGTTGCCTTATTACTGTTGTCGAGTTTGATAGTTTATTTTGTTAAACAAGTAGTAAAAATGTAACATCTCAGATATTAAATTTTTGTTATCAGCAACTGTACAGTCCAATTTTTCACAAGAAATAGATAAAAACAGTTTTGATATCTATCAAAATTAACAGCTGCAGATCTCACGAATTCATGTAGGACTACAATGAAATAGATATTAGAGATAGATAGGAACATGTAAAAGGCATGAACATAAAGGACAAACACAGGAAAAGGACATACCTTTTACATGTTCCTATCTATGTGTTCTATCTTTCTTTACCATTTTCCTTTTTCTCCCCCTTTGTTTTTTTGGTTTTCTCTTTTAGAAAGTTGCGTTGCCCGTTTCACACTCCTCCATGATGAGTTCCGATAGAATGAAACCTGGGTCGGGGGATTGGGCGGTGACGATCAATTTTCTTTAAGAGGCAAACATTACCTCTTTGTCCAGTGGCAGCAGTGTAAAATGTGAACTGTGTTTGTCTCCGTTATATGTTTCTATCCACCTTTCCTATAACCTCTTCCAAATTTAGTACAATTACCTCATAAAGCGAAAAGAGGTTTTCCTTATAGAGTTATATCAGTTAAATAGATATAGTAACTTTTCCTGTGAACATTGAACTGTATTTAATATACACTTTTTGAACTAAATGAATATATATCAACACAAACTAATTTGAGTCAAGAAGAATTAATTAATAATTAGATACCACCCAACAAATTGTAAAGATAAACCAAATAACTAACTTGTTGCCGTGTGTGTGTAAATAGTCTTGTAATTATTTATATTTTAGAAAATAAATAATTTTTAACACATTGTTTTATATTAAAAACTAAGGTGTTTGTAGCAATAAGTGAAGTCACAAATCCATACTTTTAGATAAAACATTAACACATTTTGTACTCAAAAGATATTTTTGTGGGGTTTTTAAATCCAAACAATTTCTACTCCAGCATCACTGGATAATTCGTGGCCAGGAGTTGACAACCTGTCAATCAATCATGTAAGGTTACTTTAATGTTGTTTAAAGCCGATCTTTCAAGTATATTAAACTCACATATATATTAATTATATCCGAGTGTGACCAAAACTACATTTATTGATCATGATCGGGAATATAACTGATGTTATACATCCATTACTGTTTCCCCAACTTTGGCCTGGGTGTTTTTATTGAAGCCATATTCTCCCCTACCGACTGGTTAGGCCTGTCGTAGCTTCATGTGCCTTATAATACAACAGGCACAACATCCAGTCCCCAGCAGTTAATTTATCATTCTGAAAGGGTAAACACATATTTTACCAAAATATATATATTTTCAGCCATGCCAGAAATCAAACCCAAGATCCTTGGCTCATCGGACAGACACATTACAATTGTCGGATAAATAATGTTATAAGAAAATCAATTATTTTAATATGAAAATGTGAAATTTATATTTTCAATCAATTTTATTTTATAAAATCGAGGACACAAGCATTTAAGGATTATATAATATCAGATGTAGGGACAAATAAATATGTAAAAATATAGCGTAGAAACTATGGATGACCGCGGGAACTTGGATAAATCTCCCGAGTCGATGGATTACCCCTAAAGATTGCCAAACCCTCGTGTAGGATTAAGACTCGCTCCCACCTAGGTGAATCGAAGCAAATGAGTATTTAAGAATAAAAATAAATTAAGGATGTGCAAGAACCATTTTTCAATTAGAGATGAGAATATAAAAAAAAAAGTATCGCGAAACGAGAACATATATAGAGGTGATATCGACAGTTGTTGAATAACTGTTGAGGGTTTCTTGGAATTTAATGACATCTTTTACTCATCATTTAAAAAGTTTCTCAAACTAATGTCGCTATGCTCATGACATGTTAAACAAGTGTTGATATCACCACGTAAAGAATATTAGACTAAACTTTGCTACTAGAGCAATATTTAATACCGAAATCAAACATTTTATTTAGCACAGTCAAGGTCTCTATTGATCAAGTCTTACCACCTGTTCAGCTAATGATCAAGTCTTACCAACTGTTCAGGTATTGATCAAGTCTTACCACCTGTTCAGCTAATTATCAAGTCTTACCAACTGTTCAGGTATTGATCAAGTCTTACCACCTGTTCAAGTAGTATGCATATATAATAATTACTCTAATTAGAAGGAAGCATTTCAGTGGGAGGAGTGTTGGAAACTATTTAGGAAAAACAATATAAATGAAAACAAATCTTAATTTATTGTTTTTATTCAAGAAGAATACAAGTTAAAGTGCTACTCAATATCAATTAAATAATTAAAATTATATTTGGAAGGTACACAAAAGGTGGAGGAGACATATAAAAAGGAACCTTTCCCATACCTTCTTCCAAATATATTACAATTACCTCATAAAACGAAAAGATGTTTTCCTTATACGAGATTAATTAAGTCAAATTAATTAACCACAAAAGAAACGGCTGAAAATGAATTGAAATGCCAATATATTTGTGTTCATAAACTTGCACCATTTGTGGCAAATATATTTTAAAACGTAGAACATACAGCAGACAGTAACCCCGACTAGTGTAACCCATTTGTGAACAGGGAACCGTAGAGGTGGAATGCAAGAATGTTAGTGAATGCTTAGTGGACCGATAGTGTTCCCACGATAACGCACAAGCAAACCCACTCTAGTGTCCACTTAACATCCCCCACGGTCCTAAGATTGTGGGGGAAACAAAACAAATAGTTTTTTTCTTCACTCGTCCCATAAAAATTTTATATTTCCATATTTGAAAATTAGTTTAAAACCACCGGTTAACTGCATTTTTAGAATACTCTAGTAGCAAGAGATTGATTGATATTAAATGCCAATGGTGTCAATTTATCAGCGAAAGAAATTCATTTATAATAAAAAAAACTTAAAAGAGCTTTACTTAAATGTAATATATATATTTAGATAAAGGTACAGGAAAGGTACCGGACATGTTGTGGCTTTTACAACAAAAAGAACATGGTTCACACTTTACACTGCTGCCACTGGACAAAGAAACATTGGTTGCCTCTTTTAAGAAAATCGGTCCTAAAAGCCATATTGGGCTCGTTCCCTTTTATGTGTTTTCTAAATACCTTTCCGGTACCTTATTCCAAATTACCTCAAAAAGTGAAAAAAAGGTGTACCTTAAAGAGAGATATTAAATGTAATAGAAGACAGGTCCAACAATTAATCAGTTTAATGGTGAAAGGTGTTAACTACTAGGTTTAGAACCTTCTCCTTACAAAATATGTAAATGTTCACACTTCAAACTATAATAATTAATTGATACATAAAAGGTAATTTTTATTATACATGTAAGAAGGTACAGGCTAAGTCATAGGAACAAATAAAAGCGACGTACACAATATGAATTCACAATTAAAAGAGGAAAGGGTGGAGCTAAAGGAGTAATCGTGTTGCAGGACAAGTTATCCTGTGCGTCAAAGGTAATGAAATATTTCTCCAGTTTAATTCCCTTCACATGGTGAGATTAGCATTTCTTGAATATCTGTTAAAGTGTGTCCTGAAATTTAATGACAACTTTTTATCTATATTTAAAAAGTTTGTTATCTTGTCATTATGCTAACAAAATTCAACAACTGTTGAGGTCCTCCCTATGAAGAAAATTAAATTATTTTTATGTTTCTACATTCAGATTAGAAATCGAACAGTGAGACGATATTTCACTTCCGATAGCCTGTGCCTTCGACAAAGAGGTAATGGTTACCTCTCTAAAAAAAATTGATCTTTACCACCCTATTCCTCGAATCTTATGACCTAAGTATAGATGTATACTCCATTCATGGCAGGAATTACTCTCTGAAAGGTCTTTTCCCCTACCAATATCCTACTATACAATAGATTTCTGGTAGGGAAAAGGGCCTTTCAGAAAACAATTCATACAGGTGAACGGACTTTAATAATCAATTTTCTTATAGAAAGCCATCACCCCTTTGTCAAGTTTTAACAGTTCCAATTTCTAGTCAACTGTTTAGTCTGTGACTGGGTCAGTTTGGTAAAATGCCTCCATCTTGTTCTATCCTTTCATCATTCTTCTCCGCTCACTTGGACACTTTATCTGTTCCTTCAATCTTTTTCTCAGCCCCCCTCCCCCCCATTTTCTAGCTACATCTCCATCCATCCTTGCTTTCTCTACTTTATCATGTACTCCTTGTACCCCGACATTCCTAATCTTTCTTAATTTCATTGTTCGTGTTTCCGTCGCTTTTTGATAGTAAAAGTCGTAATGTTCGTTCCTAGCCCATTTCCTATGCCTCCATCAGTATATTATCATAATCATTACTTGTCTAACATCTATTGGATGGGTTGTTAATTAAATGTATATACAAGTAATTTTTTTAGGCCAGGAATAAAAAAAACAGTTGTCTTGAATTCAGGTAAATGGGTTAGTTCCATAATTAGATTATCCCAGAGTGCAGAGCTTAAATATCTGCAATATTTAACAATTATTCTCCATAGAACAACTAGTTACATGGGTTATACCGTCTGGTAGGCTAATATAATGTGTTTCAAGACCATAGTTCACCGGGCTATCAATTTACATTAGTGAACATCCCCAATAGTTAATCTAGTATTTATCTTAAAAAAACGTAATACTTGCCACATTTCCATGACTGAAAATGCAATGCCCATCAAACTAAAATTACTTCTACGCAGAGATATATATTTACATATATATTCTACAAATAGACAAATGCAGTTCATGAACTTAAAATCACTGGACATTAAACTAGAATCATATATATATTTTGACTTCCTTACAGATTTTTCCCCCTCCAAAATAGTTTACCACAAAATGTTAGTAACCTTTTAAAATCTTCACAAAGATTTGTGATTTGATTGAATATTTTATTTCTAAGGCAAAAAAGGCAGTTTACAGATGACTTTAAGAACACAAAAATATTTTCCAACTCTTTTACAAATAATAAAAAATTAAAATGAACTATTGTCATAGTTAATAAAAAAAATAGACTTAAAAAGAAATATCAGATTGCACCTTTTTTAATTATTAGCAGTGTGCGAGTATCGAAAATTCGAGCCGGAAATTTTTAGTACTTGGAGTTTTTGATATTTTCCCCTAAAATTCCAAGTTGAATTTAATTAAACGGTTTAGTAAAAAATAAGAGTCCTTTAATTTATAATTTGATCTAGTAGATTTTTTTTTCTGGAGGGAAAAAAAACCCAGATTCCAAAGTAATTATGTTTGTACTTATTTGTGGCTTATGCATGGATTATTATAGATTCAACTTGTGAAATATTTCCAGCACAAATATTGCTCTATACTAGTTAAACTTGACTAGAAGTGATAAATATCCTACTCGCACATACCTAATAATTTTAAAATGACACCCTAAAGTTTGAACCTAATGAGTAATATAAATTTAAAAATATCAAAGTAATACTCAATAAAACATACTCATTTAACATTTTAAAAAAAAATCTTAAAATGTACAAACTCATTTTCCAGCCCAAGAGTTTTAAGTTAATTTTTTTAAATAAAATTTTGTGTCCCCCTGAGACCCTCTCAAATTTTCCCCACATTTTAAGGTTAACTTCTATTCATTTATTTAAATTATATTTGGGAGAAGATTCAGAAAAGGTGGATAGAAACACAAAATGAATTTTTACAATGAAAAGAATATAGTTCACACTTTACACTGCTGCCACTGGACAGAGGTAATGGCTGCCTGCAACTTCTTAAAAGAGGGAGCGGCGGAAGGGAGGAAAATGAATTATTTAACTGTGCCCTTTAAATTGATTGATCATAGAATTTCTTTAAACAAACATTTTGCCTTGAAAGGTATTTCCACATACCTTCAGGGTTCTTTTATATACCCCAATCGACATGGGACCGCTGGTTTTACCGCCCCTCCGAAGGAAATCATAAAACTATATATATATATCCACCAACCTTGGCTGAAATTAAGCCCACCAAGATTGGGTTCTGTTGTGAGAAATTTACCGCTAGACCCCGAGGTTGATGGAAAACCTTTTTTATTTTATTTATTTCTTACATAATCTTCCCCCACTCCCTTGCCTTAGTGTTGTATTTTTTATAGTTTAATATAAAAGCTCTCAATAATTGACGTACAGAGGTGAAAAAAACCAAACAATATTCAAACCAGGAATCTTATGAGAAACATTTTGACTGGAATACTGAAATTATGTTACATTCTCGCTTTGATATGAGAGAAAAAATGTAGTCCATTTTCAGGATCGTTGTATTAAACATAGCAGTTATAGTTGATACCATTATTAGTATTATTTTATAGGTATGGATGATATCTAACAAAAGTGATAGCTTTATATCAACATAAATAATGTCCACAAACAAGAGTTCATCCTAAGCTGATAAATTATACTATCTTACACATTATTCAGGATTTTTCCTATTAAAATTAATCTGTATTAGGCATGGCGGCTCAGAATCGCAGTGATTGAACATTTATATAAATTTGTGCTTGTCAATATTTTTTTATAGGTAAGGCCAGAATTATTTTTCGATTTATAGTCGATTTTTTTTTAATGTCCAATCAAAGCTTTACAAAGTTCTAAAACTAGACTTACCATTTTGAGTCTTGTGAAAACATTACAAAATTATTTATTATAATAAAGAAGGTTAAAAAAATAATAATTTCAGGTGTGATAAGTTTTTAATATTTTTTATTATAATCAGAAATAAGTCATTTTATAAAATAAAAACTTTCCTATTCAAATGAACTTGAGAGATAGACTTACAAATAAAAAGTAAATTTTGACATAATTTATGTTTTTATAACATACAATTATTTTTCCCCCTCTCGTGGGAACACTTCGCTGTGGCTCAAAAGTTTCCGTTGTTACACATTAAACATAAATTAAGAGAAAAACCACATCTGTTGTAATCAGGCATTAAAAAACTGTAACTAAAGTTCTGTGTTCACAACCAAATCTGTCAAGGATAGGTCCTTTGAGCGATATCCATAAGAAAATCTCCAGAAATAGAAGATGCAAATATTCAAAAGTTAAAAAGTATTCATTGGTATGTTTTATTGAGTTTTACCAAATCTTTCAGATAGTAAAATAAATTTTAAACATATCAAGTAATCAAATCAAACCAGCTCCTCTAAGCGTTCTAGTCCAAATTAGGTTCGATCAAACCTAAATATAAAATATATATTTTATCGGGAGGAAAAGAGATAATACAACATCTAACATTTCACATACAATAAAAGTGATTATTAACGAACGACCTAATCACATTAATTTAAGTTCAGGGAGTGGAGTAGTTGATGCTCAAAGCCCCGGACAGAGCGGCTTTGGCAGCTTCCTTCTTCGCATCTTTCTTGTTCTTACCTAAAACAAATATTTATTATTATTATTATTTAGCACCGCGTCTTACTACCCGTTCGGGTTATACGCTTTAAGTACTAATTACGCCAATGGATTAATAAATGTCATAATTAGGGATGTGCGAGACTCGAAAATTTGAGATTGAGACAAGAAAAAATTATTATAAAATTATTTTATTATCTTTCGAACTATATAAAATAGCTTATAGGAATAAGCTATGTTGAATTTAGGGCTGGACTGGATTGCAAACCCTCAGGAAAAGTTCGGGAATTTATCTATTCCAGTAGGTCGGGCGGGATTGACCCTTTCCTCGAAAAGTTTCGGGCGGGAAACAAAACGTACTGCTCCGGGAAACGAAACAAGGGGCAGGTGCCAAACACGTTTTCTAGTATTTTTTGCACCATGCATATAATTAAATATAAAACACCATTTTCAAACGAAATAAACCAATAATAATAATTTCCATCAAAAATGTAAAAAAAATTAATGGTTTTATTGAATGTATTTTTTGATATTAATTCAAGATTTTTTTTCTGATTTGCTAAAAAATGCTATTCATGCACGCTTCTATGTATTTTTTTATTTTATTTTTAGCACAGAGTTTTATGATTCGTTCAGGTTATTTGTCTATGTACTAATTACCCTAGTGTGTTAGGAATGAGAAAGTTTGAATTTAGAGGTGTGCCCGCATTCGCGGGGATAGAGTGGGAAACCATTTAGAAATAACTACCCTTAATACACCCGGCCAGGATCAAACTAAATATCCCCGTCATTGCCAATAAAGCCTATGCCTTAGACCATGCAGCCACTAAAGCTGATTTTAATATTATAACTCTTAACAAGTCTTATCATATTACAACATTTTAGAAAACATTCTAAAATACTCTTTTGTAAGGAGTGTAAGATATGATAAAATAATACAGACTTAGATAATGCTTGATAATACGGATAAATAGAATGCAAACAGTTGAATATAAGAAGTGATTGTTAATGCGTCATAGCATTATTTTTAATTAAAGTCAAAACATTAGATAAAACATAAAATGGTATGAGTAAAAAGGTTAAACACTGGAGTGTTGTTATATAAAATGGTTAAATATTTAACAGTAAGCCGCAAGTCAGGAGAATTAATAAAAATTATAAAATTAATGTACAAGTAATAATTAAAATAACAGGCGTTAGTAACCAGAAAACCTTAAAATTGAGTAAGAATACAAGTAGGTAGAAATGGGTTAACTCACTTTTTAAAGTCAATATATTTTAAATACAAGCTTATTCTAAAGAATAATTTTAAAATTTCCTGTTCTCGTCCCGAATCCCGATACTTTGACTTATTTCCCAACATGAAATAAAAGTATTATTCTCGTCCATCTCTGTAATGTTAAATGTTAAATACGCTCAATATGTTTTCATTTTCTCGTTTCCAACTGAAAAAGTGGTCCTCACGACCTAGGTATAATGAATGTATTACAAGAAATAGTGTTAACATTACTGTTACATGGGGATGTGCCAATTTTGAGCTGTTAAAAATAAAAAATGCATAAAAAAATCTGCCTTTGATAATATTCATTTCATATTAAACTTGATAAAGTGGACTTTCAACACCCCGGAAGGACACGTTTGTCGGATAAGGGTGTAGTTACCAGAGCCGGTGTAGCTAGTGCCGTCCACGGTGACCTCGAGCGTGAACGTCACATCCGGGGGAGTCCCCACGCGACTCAGCTCATTGAACACCACGCCAGGCCGCAGCTGGTTCAACAACATGACAGGGTGGCGTTCTGTCGGGTTTTCTGGAATCTTTTTCATTGGAGCCGGCGGGTTAGATTTGGGACCCTTGAAAACAAAATTATTTTACCCAAGTCACAGAGAGGTGCGACACCAAGACCCAAATTGGCGATTGCAAATTTTTTGGACACGTCCAAATACAACTGCACACTTTATTAGTGGCATGTCATCCTAAGCTACTGTTTCATTTAGCGTGTTAATACCTGTTCGGGATTCCTGCTGGGTTTTATTATTATTATTATTATTAGCACCGCGTCTTACTACCCGTTCGGGTTATACGCACTTACGCTAATGTGTAATGGTAGGGTGATTGAGAGATGAAATGAAGGACCTACAG
>CABFVX010003797.1:44677-55843 GCA_902151425.1 Timema shepardi | reverse complement strand
AATAATAATAATAATAATTAGCACCACATCTTACTACCCGTTCGGGTTATACGCTTTTTAGTACTAATTACTCTAATGGATTAGGAATTGGGAATGTTGAATTAGAGGAAGTGAACCCGCATTTGCGTGGGGGAGAGTGGAAAACCACTTAGGAAAAACCACCCTCAGTTCACCCGACCGAGATTAGAACCTCGATCTCCCCGTCCTCAGCAGTCGAGCTCAACACGACAAGCGCGTTAGCCAACTACGCCACCGAGGCGGGTGGCATCTTTAAAAGGATGAACAGTAGTTCTAAATTTTAATGAGCAATTAGCTGTAGGCCAAGACTGATAGCGCATACCAGGGTGACAGTTTGCGCGATGGGCTTGGTCAGGGGCACCGGGGTCCCCTGCTGCTGCCACTCCACAAACAACTTGTAGAGCGCAAATGATGCCAGGTTTCCCCAGGGCACCTCATCCTCGGGGGCCCCTGGCTTGCCCTCCGCTATAGAGCCCTCCTCGCACTCAGAAGCCGTGTCACCGTTGTCGGTTCCTGGCGCCGGGGGGTTCTTCTTCTCCTCGACCGGCGCAGCACCCCCACCTTCCAACTCGTTGGTTTCCATCTTGGTGGACGCCTCGGACGCCTGCGCTATTTTCTCAAGAAGCAGGGCCTTCAAGGCGCTTTCTGCCGCGTTCTGCTTCGCCACGAGCTTGGACAAGCCTTGTCCCGCGTACATCTTGCCGTTCACCTGCAACAACACTTAGTACCAACTGTCAAGTCACAAGGTTTTAGCGTAGTTTTTGTTTTTTGAGCCGCGTCTTACTGCCGGTTTTGGTTACACCTATGTACTAATTAATTACAATGTGATGAGGTTGAACTTAGAAAAAGTGTACGCACATTTGCGTGGAGTGTGGGGAAAACTTTTTGAAAAACCACCCTCAGTACACTCGAATGGGATGCCTGCACAATCTCCTCGTCATCAGCAGTCTAGTTTAACGAGAGAGTGACGCCTTAGAACGTGTGGCCACTGAGGAGGAATGTTTACTATCAGATAAATCAATATTATATTATTTATTTGAGATATTTAACATGAACTTTCTATGAGTGAGAGTGAAAAGGCCTAACAATCTTGCTGGGAAAGGTATTTTCACAAACCTTCTAGGATTCTCCTACAAGTCACATTGCCAAGGGACCGACGGCTTTACTTCCCCTCCAAAGGAAGTTGTGCTACGGATTTATATCAATCCAGAATAATCACTCGACCATGGCTGGGTTGGAGCCCCTGATCGAGCACTTTACCCCAAGATCATCGAGGTCGACAACAAGAGTGTATATATATTTGGGGGCAGAGGGGAACTTCGTTATCGCCAAATCTAGAATTTTATCCCTGAATCAAATTCGAAGCAAACAAATATTCTAATCTTTGCACTCCCCCCCTTCTCCTAGTCCTTGTCTTTAAATTCACGACAGATGGCAAGGTTCAAGCAACTTTCAGGGGTTTCTTCCCCCCCAAACCTACAAATTTCAAGTATAGTTCTTGGTTTTCCCTATCGGTGGCCATTGGAAACTTCCGATCAAGACATTTTAAACATAAAACATTCAATTCAATGTTAGTGAGGAGCAATAGATTCACATATTCGCCGAAAACCAAGTGCAGAACATAAACTTAGTCACGCAATGAGCTCTTAAGCCAACCACAAGATTTCTGCCGACCCTCAAGAAAGCAAACAGTTTCGCTGGCTGTTGTGAGATGATGTGAAATAACTCGTTAATGTAAAGCTTGTATCGATGTATTGTATTGAGCCACGACACACCGTTATAATTTGAAAACATCCATCGGGAGAATGATCTAAAATATATGATTATCCAATAAAATGTCGATAATCAGCTGTTTTAAGTTATTGTTGCAATGCATCATGGGTCAACGTGTAGCATATGAATTGCAGCGCCAGTGAGGCAGATTCTGCTTTCTATTTTCGACACAAGCAAAGTATTCATACCTCGGCATTAAAGATGAAGGTGGTCTGCTTGAGCGCGGTCGAGTGCTCCTGGAAGCTGAACTTGACTCCAGATACGAGCTCATTCAGGACCATGATGGCGTTCTTGGGCTGAAGGATCTTACGCAGGCGGGCGTTCTGGCGACGTCGCTTGACCCGCTTGTTAACCTTGTCTATTGGTACCAAGAGAGCCATGAATGAGTATTATTTACCTAAGCCAGGTGTTATTTGGCAATTCAGATAATGCGCTCATACGAACACAGCTAGCTTGTCACCCGCCTAGAAGTTACTTACATCCAGGGAACTTCTTCTTGAACCTAGGCTTGGGTTCCTGGGAGTTCTCATCGGCGTCCATGGCGGTCTCGCTAACCGGTTCCTCAACTTGGGCTACAGCGGGGGCGACCGGGGAAGGAGGGGCGAGCTTGACAACCGGCGGGAGCTGCTTGGGAGACTGGGGCTCAGTCTTGAGGATCCCCTGCAGAGGCGCAGGGGGAGGCGGGGGCGGAGCCTGCTGCTGCTGCTGCGGTGGCTGACTCTGGTACTGCAACGACAGCCGGTAGGGGATATATCCACACACACACGTCAACGGACATTGCACTCGGGCACAGGCCAAACAACGGTTATCTCGCTCTCTCGCACGCGAGGGGCCGTATTCGCTTCGCAAGGTGACCAAGAGGGTGGCCCCCATTTTGAGGTTGGAAACAACAGCGACAACATAACCTCGGCGGGGTCTACTGTGCCATATTGCTTTTGGGTTGCTCAAAAAGGATGGTTTGTAGTGGAATACATGGGACAGTGTCTCCTCAACTTGATCGATAAAATTCCTGAATTTCCCCCCAGATTTCCCCTGATCATATCCTAAAACTCTCGACTCAAAAAGTATTTCACAACTTTATTCCCACACCATTTTTTACTAATATTTTTTAAATCCTAAAGCATGTTATTTTGTTTGTATTAAAAGTCTACGAGGAATTATAAAATATATTACTCAGCTACAAAAAAACAACCCAGTTTGAATCACATTGTAATTTACTGATTATTATATTTCATATTTTTTTCCCCGGATGGTAGACACCCGGCATGAAACCTTTTTTAACAACACAATATGGCCGAGTTAAGCCATGAATATAATGTAAACAAAATAAAAAAGTACTTTTAATAACGTTTAGTATAATAAAAAAAACCAAAGTGCTACAACCAATTGCACAGTATTTAGCTGCTGAATGATGTCATACTTGTTTACATGAAGATTCCGGCTTAACAACGGTATTTAACACAAGACTGGGTTCGCCATCTTTAGTGGGCGGTTCTTTCCGGATGCTACAAATCGTTAAAATAAGCGATACTGGTTTCCCAATAGCAATTTAGTCTTAAAACACACCTTAAAGCAGTGGTTCTCAACCTTTTTGAGCTGACTCCCCCCATGGTGGAACATCAAATTCCCAACTCGCTCCCCTCCAACAAATTTTTTATATCAAATACCACTTCCCAATATTCTTTGAGACAATCATAAAAACACATTCAAAAAAATATTGTTTTATAATCGCTTCTCTATACAAAAACCAATGTAACATCGAGAGCATAACGGTACAAATTATGTGATAGTTGGTAGAATTTTGTTTTTATGACTTCTTGAATATTGTCTCTTACAACTGGTAGGCAGTGTTGCCAATATCTCAAGAAAAAAAAAAATTACTTTGGAAAATGAATTGAAATCGAGAATGTCCTCAATTCTTATCAGATTTTAACCTAATTTCCAAATTGCTTCATACCTCCCCAAGGGGTGCACCCCCCAGGTTAAGAACCACTGCTTTAGAGGATCGAAACCAAAATATGTTTAGCAAAAAAAATATGGAGTGATTTCTTATTAAGTAATATGCAAAGTTTTATGGTGAAATTGTCTATTTATTTAGTGTGTCTCGTCGCTACATAACTACCGACAAAGATTTCTCCCTTCTAGGGATTATGCAGGTATCGGGTGGTTAAAATAGGAACTTTTTTTTTGCTAAGAATGTGCCGCAATTCTTAGAAGAAAAAAATCTTTGTCCATAGAAACGAAGTTCAATAGTTTTGTCAAACGATGAAACATTTTCCCGTGTCTGAATAATTTGTTAAATCAAAATGTTTCCAGATCTATAAAATTTTTTTTAGTTAGTGCAATATTTAACACACAAATATTTTGTTACCCTAATTAAACTTTTGTTTAATATTTACGATTGAAAATAGTGACACGACAGGAAAAGAGCCAATCCACTAAGATCGCCAAACCCGCGCTACTGAAACAAACTCTCTAGTATGTCCGCTGTTGTTCCCGTGGGGGGTCCCTGTTGGCGCAACGGGGAAGAGAACCACGAAGATGGGAGTGTGTCAAGTTTGGCCGGCCGGACCCTGGACCCAGAGTGCATATCCTCGGCACACATGTATAGTTATTTCGACCCTGGCTGGGGCGCCAAGAGAGGACAGGGAACAATACTTGTAAATACACTCCTCTGTTGGTACAAGCTCTACTGTGGGAAATCTTCTCGACAAAACAAGACACACACACACACACAATAATACTGTAGCTATGTAAGACACACGCCATCAACACAATGTGGTCACCAGCACCTTAGAAAACAGGCTAAAAACACAGTAAAATCCCCAAAATAAAGTATAAATACAAAGAATTCACCTGCAATTTTAAAATATACTATGATGTTAAAAATAAGTCAGCACGATACAATTAACAAACAAACCACTCTGTGATAGTGTGTCTTCATACCTTTCTATTAAACAAAGTAAACAAATAACACCCCCTGCACTGTCGTCTAACAAATAACAAAGGTCACCATTAAAACAACAGCTAGATGTATAGGGGCATACTTACACGACACCACCGAAACGTGGTACAAATGTATGCGAGCGTCGAGAAGCACAGATCGGGAGGTAGGTAACTATGTAATACTCTTAGTGAAATAGGCGACTTAACAACTAGTTAAAGAGAAGAAATTGAATAATTTTACAAACCCGAACATCTAGCGGAATGTCCACTTTTGGCACAGGTCCATACACCTAGCACCGCGTCTTACCGCTCGTTCGGGTTACACGCTTAAGTACTAATTACGCTAATGGGTTAGTAATTGGGAAAGTCGAATATAGAGGAAGTGAGCACACATTTGTGTGAGGGGGAAAGTGGAAAATCATTTAGGGAAGACCACCCCCAGTTCACTTGAACGAGATTCGAACCTCACTCACCACATCCTCAGGCAGTCTAGCTCAATATGAAACTAGCGCATTAGGTAACTACGCCACTTAGGTGAGTGACCCCGGTACAAAAACAAATAGAATGATTTACTAGATCTACTTTGCGTATGCATGTACATCAAAGCGTAAGATCCGCTGATGTCACTTTTGATAGATATTACCAATAATGATTGAATAACACTAATAACAATAGATTTCTACTAATGTTGCCCGCAAAATGAATCTTCTCTAAATGTCCATTCGTAATAAAATCCAAGGTGTAATTTTCTTTTTAACAGTGCCGCGCCTTACTCCCCGGGGTTATATGCTTGTGTACTAATTAGGTACCTGGCATAAGTTTATAGGAAAGGTACGCACATTTGTGCGGAAAGAGGGGGTGTAAAACCACCCTCAGTACACCCGACCAAGATTCAGAACCTCGGGAGTCTAGTCTAGAGCCTCAGAACCTGTGGGTAAGGTATGTTTAAGACTGTAACCAAAACAGGATGTCACACCGTTCATTTGTTGGGTAGAAATAAGGCACACAATACAAACAATACTTTGTTGCTTCCAATTAACACGGCCCTAACGTTTAGAGATAGTGTATCTTCGATAGGAATGTAAGTGACGGATACCCGAGAGGTCTGGCAACTTCTGCTACTAGTCAGTCAGTTACCTACACTCTCGGCGCAGATGGGATATAGTGGTTCCCTCCGCGAAGTGAAGTAGACTGCTCCCTAAGGATTTTTGTACCCTAAAGTTATTAATGAAAATAAAGGGCCAATGCAGGAGAAATTTGATACATTCTAGTAGGTTCGGGTTAATTTTGAACTTTACTGACAGTTCAAAAGTAATTTCGTATTCATCTCAAGTATTTATATAAATTAATTTGACCCATACTCGTATTGGTTACAATTAAAGTTCATATGCTTAGTTACAATAGTATTAAAATTTAATCAATAAATGAAGCTAGTCGGCTAAATGTACCCCCGAGTCTTATAATATTCTTACCTTCTTTTCCCATCCAGTTCACTTTCTTTGATATAGTTTGATTATTTACTAAATTTAGATTATATAAGATTTAACCCAGGGGTTCTTAGCGGAGGTTACCGATATCAGTACAGATTGAGGCGGCACAGCTGTTTTAGTTGGGTTTTTTTACCACCGCGTCTTACAACCAGTTCCTGTTACATGCTTATGTGCCATTATGTTAATCGTTTCAGGGATTAGGAAAGCTATATTTATAAGAAGTGTACCCATATTTAAGTGGAGGGAAAATGAAAGACCACTGGGGTTCGAGCCCTGATTTCCCCGTTTAGTCTAATCTATTGCGAGAGTAGCGCTTTTAAGACCATGCACCAACAAAGCGGGCACCGTTTGGTTGCCTCCTGCTAGATTATTATTATTATTAGCACCGCGTCTTACTACCCGTTCGGGTTATACGCACTTACGCTAATGTGTAATGGTAGGGTGATTGTGAGATGAAATGGAGGACCTACAGTTTAACGTGGAATCCGAACCACGGTGGAGGCCTGGCATTCCCCACATGTCTTGTCAGAGGTGAAGGAAGGGTTTGGTAATCAGATAAATCTATGCCGGGAGCGAGGATTGAACCCCGGACTCCTGCTAAAGATGGCCCCAGTAAGGTAAAACCAAGCTAGTGACATCTTTTTAATCAATGATAGCGGTACCAACTAATAGAACTGGTGGTGACGATTCAAAAAGGCTGACAAAGGAAAATCGGGAACAGATTAGACAATCTGTTTGGGGTCTGTGATTGTAAAAAGGTTAAGAACCCGTGGTTTAAAATGTGAAAGAGATTTTGTAAACAATTCAAGTGCTTTATTTTGTTATAAATGGGTAAAGGTAACATAAAGAGGAATCACACAAAAAAGGAATTTAATATGGCCTTTACAATGATAAGAAGAACACGGTTCACACTTTACACTGCTGCCAATGGGTAAAGAGTAAAGGCTGCCTCTTGAAGAAAATTTATCGTTACCACTCACTCAATCCCTCGATAAAAGTTTCTTTCTATTAGAACTCATCTGGGATGAGCTCCAAAAGAGGAAACCAAAAAACACAACAGGGAGAAGGAAGTAATCAGTAAAGAATGAGGACACTTTGTACACAACACGTAAACGGAACAAAGTTGTGTTGCATTCCGATATAATGTAACTTAATTCAAGGAATTAGATGGCAGCACTCAATTTTTTGGAGGAGACGACCATCACCTATTTGTCCAGTGGCAGCAAAGTTAATTGTGAACTATGTTCTGTTTTAAGGTGCGGCCAAAGGGAGCGCGAGTAATTTAACAGTTTTTCTAGCATTACATCTTTTTGGACAAAATAATTCAAATATTTCTCCAGCAGCAACATAGAGTTTAGTTTTCTGCACATGTTAATATTAACAGATGTTGAATGTCTGTCAAGGGTGTCCTGGAATTTCGTCAACATTTTTTAAATAAGGAGCCAAATCGTCATGTAAAGCTAAAGTTATATTTGAAAATTTAAAATCTTTAATTAGTACAAGCATTGAATTTTCTTTGTCATACAAATTTTCCAACATGTCAAAAAAAAATGAGTTCGCAATTAGCATGGAGTTAGTGTGCTCGATTCAAAACCAAAAGAGTAGGGTTAGAATCCTAGCAGCAATAGTTTTCGATAAGTGTTTTCCGCTCCTCTCTCCGAGAAAATGCTAGTGCATTTCCATAGAACTCCATTTAATTCTTTGCTCAAACGTTTCACCAAAATGTGGATTATATGTATATGAGCATCAAGAAACTTCCCAAAAGGAAAACAATTTTTTGTTGTTGCTGGAGATACTTGGCGTGCACTTTCTAAATCAACTGAGTATACCAGCATGTGGCAATTTAATCTCCAAATTTTATGACACGGCTTCAATCTCGCTCGTTGGACACCCCACCAGTCCCTCATGCCCTAAATACTGACAACTACCTACCGGCTGGCTGGAGTACCCCTGAGAGGCCACAGGGGCGGGTTGCGTAGAGTAGGCAGGCGTGGGTTGTGTAGAGTAGCCCCCTGTCTGATGCGTGGTGTAGCTGTGCGCCTGAGTGTTTTGAGGGGGCACCGGGCGTTGCTGGGGTACACCGGGACGCACAGGGGCGGGTTGCTGTTGCTGATGATACATCACCTGCGACGTGCCTCGGCCCGCTGATGAGAATACAAGATGATGACCTTAAAAAGTGCTGAGGGTTTGTCTCTGAATGGAAGTACACCCCTTCTTTCAAACTGTGTCTCACTAGCCATTCGGGTTATAAACATGTGTTCTAATTCACGGTGTCTGTTCAGCTTGACCAATGAAATTCCCAACCTTTCCACTCATTTCCCCTGATCATTTTCTAAAATTCCTCGACTCAAAAGTATGTCACACCCATCTACACCCCCCCCCCCTCTCCCACATTTGTTATTAATCTTTTTTATGAATTATAATAATAATAAGTTTTAAAATCTAAACAAACATATTATTTATTTGTATTAACATAATTTACTTGGTATCATAAAAGTATAAAAAATATTATACATCTACAAAAAAAAAAAGAAGACAGTTTGTATCACATTGTAATTTACTGATTTAATGATTAATATATTTCGAGTAAAACAACATTTTCCCCGATTATTTTGTTTGTTGTGGGCTTAATTTACCAAATTCTCGACTTATTTTAAGTTTTTTCCTTGGCCACTTAAAATTCCCCGGTTAATTTCAGTTTTCCCGGATGGTAGACACCCTGTAATTATGCTTATGTGTTAGGGATGAGGAAGGTTAAATCTAGAGAAAGTGAACAAGCATTTGTCTGTAGGGAGAGTGGAAAATACATCCTCAGCTCCCCCGACCAGGATGCGTACACCGATCTACCTCTGATTGGCAGTTCAGTCTATCACGAGAGTGAAACCTAATTTAAAAGACATATTTGTTTATTTTAAATGTAAATAGATACATCTTTAAAATTTCAGATTTAAAAAACAGACTAAAACACAAGTTCTTAAAATATGAATGACACTCATTTTTATAAATGTCAATACTTTTGAGTAAAATTTAATAAACGGAAATATCGGTTTTCAAATTAAAAATAACACTTTAAAAAAACAACACAATTTTAAAATAATAAAAAGACTAAACAAAATATTACATACAGGCTAGATAGAAAAAATATAATTAAAATGGTCTCAACACTGATATCTTATAAGGCATTAAAATTACACTAACAGTTATAAAAAAAGTAATAAAATGAATAATTGCATGATGGTTTGGTTGGGTAAGCCTGGATAGAAAAAAACATTTCTCTCTTCATTTCTTCAAACACTTTTACACTAACCACTAATTGATTTCGACCCACACCAATACAAGGATGTTTATATATATATATATATATATACACGAGCCACTTGGCTCTTTTTATAAACCAAATAAAGAATCAATCGATCACTTTTCCAAAACTTCTAAAAGTAGTACAATGTTTTGACTTTTCAGAAATATTACTTTTCCCATTAATGTATCTTCATGTGAAAAATAAATCTTTCCGAAAATTAAAAATAATGTGAAACTGTAGAAGTTTGAAGAAGCAAGAAGTTTACAAATGTAGAAAGAAAATGGAGCGTTCGTTTATATCTAGGCCTATCCTATCCTAACTATCCTTTCAGGTTGGCTTCCTTCACTATCACTTTGCATTGTTGTAGAGAGTTTTTACACTGTCATGATTAAAAGTTAATACAAATGACGTTTTAATAAGCTAATATTTCCCCAAAATATGCTTCAGTAAATTAATTTACCGTATAACAAAACGTAAGAATCATAAACAATTAGGAATTTGAAGCATTATATTAGAAAAGGACCAGTAAAAATAATCATTGCATTATTGTGTAATCTTCTTAGCTATTTCTATTTTCATTTAAGTAAACAACTTATATCAAGTATAACTCAAAATGGGCACCAATATTGATTACATTTACAGGTCAAAAGTGGTTTTAAAGCTTTATTACATTATTATGTGAAAATTGATGAGTTTTTAACAATTTAAGTAACTTAATGAATTGTAAATGGAAATGCCAATATTATCTCAATTAAATAGCCTATGCTTACTATTGTGTTTTAAAAATTGATTAGGTACATCAAGTGAAAGAAAAATGTGCCAGGACCGAGGATTGAACCCCTGACCCCCAGCACAGAAGTCTGACACCTTACCCCTTGACCACCAGATCACCCTAAATACATGATATATATTTTTAAATTACTTTATTTATAAATAATATTTTGTGTTGTAAAAAATAATAGCTTAGACTAACCTTCCAAATCTATGAAAACTAAATCAAATTAAACTACATTTTTTGATAGATTAATACAATTGTATTTTAATATACATATTTAAAAAACTTACTATTTAATAAACTAGGCCTAATCAAAATATTTTAATGTTTAGCTTATTATTTTTGGTGTCATATAGAATTAAAAACATGGAAAGGTATTAAGAGTTGGGGATTTTTTTTGTAAAAAAATAGTTTGGTTCTCTGCACTTTTTGTAAGTTGATTTTTAAAAGTTTTTATATTTAGTATTGTGTTTAAATTTTTATAGTTTTTTAATTTATTTTGGAGTCCTAAACTTAATGTGGACCATTAAGAGAAACGTGGAATTAAGAAGAAAGTATATGTATTAGAAGCCTTTAATGGAAATAAATATTTATAAAACATTTTAATTTTTTTTAAACAAAGAGGACTTTTATCAGAAGATATTATACAAAATGGCGGTCTTTGGCGGTATTGAGACAGCGTAGCTTTTGCCATGGCCTTGGTCAATTCAAAATTAGTTCACGGTTTCCAGTCACCTTCACACCTACAAACTTGGTGAAAGCATTACTGTCAAAACTAAGCCAAATTTCAATATGCAAGCACGAGACACTTAAATTATTAAAAAAAATATTTTAGTTTCATTACCTGGCTGCCTACGAGTATT
>CABFVX010003797.1:0-44642 GCA_902151425.1 Timema shepardi | reverse complement strand
AGTATTGTATGACATGACGCTGCCGGCGTTTAATATGCGCTCGCCAATGTATATTCGGTTATATTTAGCTATGTCAAATGTTAAATTACTGTAAAAAGTTCAAATTGATTGAATAAATAGCTAACAAAACCTTAACTTCAAATTATTGTGTATAAAATGACACTATTCCTTGATACAATGCAAAAGACGCAAAATTGGTACAAGCGTCCAAATTGGAGAGACAAAGAGAATCCACTAAAAATGGATTGCTATGGCTCACTTTAAAAATATGTATATATCAGTTTTACAAACATCCACTAGAGGTGCTGTATCATTAAATAAATTGTTGGTTTTAAGATTAATTAAATATAAATTTATCGTAGCTGTTGATGTAATTAACTTAGCACTTATAAATAATAAATTACAATACTATCACCGATACTAATTTTTAAACATTCAAAACCAATGAAGCACTTAAGAATATTTCTATCTATCTACAAGATTTTTATAAATAGATTGAGGATTATAAACTAGTATGTGAAAAAAATGTTACTCGTCTTAGGTGGTCAGTTCCAATTTAAACATGGTTTATATAATATATTATTATCAACATAATTCAAAATTATTAAATGGCTTTAGATATTTGTGGATTAATAGCCTTTTTAAAGACCCATCCCGTTTGGCTAGTTTCGTAATAGAGCGCTACTGAATTACAGATATCACAAAATTGTTTTCCGGTGGCTGCATGGTCGAAAGTGCTATTCTCGCCATAGACTAGAATGCAGATGACAGAGAGGTCGATGTTTGAATCTCGGAAGGGTGTAGTGAGGGTGTTTTTTTTTTTCAAATGGCTTTTCCTTTTTTCTCCACACAAATGCGAGTACCCTTTATCTAAATATGACCCTTTGAATCTCTAATACTATTAACGTAATTAGTTATTATTAACAAAAAATTAAACAACTTTAAACTAACTTCATTATCAAAGAATGGTTTTAAAAGCTGTTCTAGGAAATTCTTCTACAATATATATTATACCCTAATAATTCTGAAAAATAGTAATGAATCATTATAATTTTTAATGTTTTAGTCATTATATAAATTTTATTACTGTGATTGATTGCTATTTTACTAAATTACTATAATATTAAAAATAAGCCTGTTTTCCAAAAATAAAAATTGATACTGATACCTACTGTTATCAATATTTTTCTTTCAATACTTTAAATGAACACAGTCCAGCAACTTAGCTCAGTCTGTCTACTGAACTAAGGGTCCTGGGTTCGATTCCTGTCATGGCTGAAAAATTAATCGTTGGCGAAATGTGAGTTTCCCCTTTTTACAATAGTGAATTAATGGGTGGCGGCTGGATGTTGGGTCTGTTCTAGATATAAGTTAGTTTATAAGTCGTGTGCTGATATAATCACTCGGTTTAGAAAGTGCACGTTAAATACTTCAGATGAAAAATGAGTACAGTAAATTGATACCTATGTTTCGATACTACATCTCTCACCAGCTGGTCCTTGGATGAAGAGATTCATGAAGTGTGTACGAATGTCCTTCTCAAACTGTTGGCCCACGGCGAGGAAGATATCAAAGAATAAATGTATAGTTGCAGCCATGAATTCGTCTTGGCCACCCTGGGTGTCGGCTCCGTCCATCCTTCTAATAGCACTGCCCAACATGTGTTCCTTTTCAACACCCGAATACTGATTGAAATCATTTGTCACGGTGCCACGTTCACAAATAACAAGGTTTGTTATCAGCAGATTAAACTATGTGTTTTAGATTTGCATTCGGTACCATCCCCTGCTTTTCCACATTGGTTTTACATCCTCTCTCCACTCAAATGAATTTGTGTCTACTTATATTTATTTACCTTATAATTTTTTTAAATTTTTTGATTACGGTAAAACCTCTGATAACCGAAATAAAAAGGGTTGGAATCTGTTTTGGTTAAGCAAATACCTCCCCACCGCTTCATCCCACGCATCCAACTTCTCCGGATTCATTGGCGGTCTAGTCTACTGCGAGAGTAGCGCGTTAGACCACGCCACCATCTTGTTGAGAGGAGACTTAAATAATCCCTCCCTTCTAAGGGAGGATGTCCCAGAAAAATAAGGGCAAAGAGGTTTATGGATATACTCTTTAGTTACTTTACACCCTACTCTATGGTTCAATTAGTTTTTTTCTTACCGTTACACAGCCATGCCCACTAAGTTGCCTTAACACTCTTCTAATGTGTTTTTTTAAAACAATTTTAATGATACTTTATGATGCTCAATACCGATATCCTGTTGAAATAATCTTCAAATACATTTTTAATATCAACAATGTATATCTTTAATAGTAAAAAAAAATATCAATATTAAAATAAACAAAATACAGTGCAAACGTCATTTAAATTCAAAATCATATAAGCTTTTGATGAGGTTGTCGACTTGTAATTCATTTACTACCTCTTGCAAGGCATTGTCGAGCAGCTTGTCGGCTAACCTGCGAACAAAACCGGATCCCAATAAGTATGAACAGAAGGATGGGATCTTTAAACCCTCGAATCCTAAAGTATATTTTAAATTCTAGATTAACATTTTTTTATTTTTTACCTTTACCATGACATTTATGATGACTTCACGGGAATCGAACCCAGGACCTTAAGCTTAGTGCGTCAATGCTCTAACCAGTAAGTTATCCAGGATTCGTCCCGTGCCCAAGGTAATTCTTAACTCATATTTTAAGGCAGCGTCTATGATGGATGTGCGGAAATTGTCGGCTACAAATGTGTGAGTTTATTAAAATCACGAGCTATCAGGTAGCGCAGCCACCATCGACTCGGTAGTTGGCTTATTGCAGCCCCTTGTACAATTATTATAATTGTAAGGGGAGTGTGAATCAAATAGCCAAAACTATTGTTTATGCTTTTTAGTGGAGGATTCTACCCTATCTGTTGATTTAATACTGAACTAAGAGCTTGAAAACATGGGATCGCTGTGAGCGACGCTGGCAATTTGAGCAAATATTTTGCAAATATTTAAGTGAACGTTACGTTAAGTTAAAGTTAAGTTGATCATGATCCCGGCATAACCACTGAGCTATGCAGTAGTCATTCGGTTTCATTTTATAGAATACGATATTAAGATGCTGCTATAGCCGTAATAAATAAAAAATAGCTCGGCTATTTATTCTATCATAAAATGTCAATTTGTAAAGTTATTGTCATTGGAGGATAAAGCCCTTCATAATAGAAGATGGCTGCGTTTTCTGATAGCTCACAATTCATTTGTTCGCTCATAGGTAGGTGACGATCTCTGCTTGTCCATCACAGATTTTGCCTTAAAAATATGAGTAAAGAATAACCCTGAGCATTGGTTGACTCCTGGATAGCTCAGTGGTTAGAGCATCGGGATACTAAGCCAAGAGTTCCGGATTCAATCCCCCAAATCTAGACGTCATTTTTAATTTTAAGAATATGAATTTATACGTATTTTAATGAATAGACACACCAAAATATCAGGAGATGTGTCAGCACGAAATTTACTAGCAAATTTAAATGTATTTTATTCACACCAAAATTAAACAAATTTGGACCTTTTTTCAAAATTAACAAGTACTTAAGAAAATGTTATGCTATGAAGTATGTAGGGAAAGGATCGCAAGGGAAGCCAAGAAAGAGATGTGAGAGCAGATAACAGAAAAAGTTCAAGTAAGAGGAGAAAAATGGAGGAAATTAAAGGAGGAAGAGTGGTGGAAGGATAGAGGAAGATGGAGGCACAGGCTGGAAACAGTTGACGATGATGATGATGACATGCAAATGACGTGGTGTTAAAATTAAATTAAATTAAATTAAAATGATTTACGTTTCAATGACGACCCAGGGTTTCTTGGTTTCATCATATTTCCCACTTCTTTTCTGATACCGGAGAAACTTTTTTTTATATCTACGAGCGGATGCAACCTCTTCGTTGGAAACTTTAAGAACACGGAGAGGTTTCACTTTCTTTTCGTCTAAATTGATTTGTCTCTGCGTCTCCTCGTCCGGCGAGTCGTCGCTACGCTTGACGTTGTCCAGAGTCAAAGTCCTGTTAGATAGAACAGACCGAGACCCGCCGAACCGGTCCCGCACGGCGGACGAAACGTCCTCTCGGCTTGCGGCGCAGAGCAAGAGTTGAGAAGACTTGGTAGAAGACTCCTGCTCGAAGCATATGGCTTGAAGTTTCGGCTCCCGTGACGGTCTCTTTGGTCTCGCACTGTCAAAGTTGGTAGTCACTTTTAATTTTCCGCTACTTTGGCGCACATGACGTTTCCTGTAGGTACTGTTGCAGGAAAGGTAGTCTTTACTTTCGTACGGGGGCAAGATGATCAACTTAGTGTTCCTAGCAGAGTCTTTGGTAGAGCTAAAAAGAAAAAGAAAAAGGCGGGGTAAAAAAGTGAGTTTGTTTGTTTGTTTTGTGGGTGTGAAACGTGAGTTTGTCAGTAGAAACACAAGCGTAAGGTGAATGCGGTCGGAATGAGGTATTTAAGAAATGTATGTGGAAAAACTCGTATGGACAGAGCCAATGATTAACGTGTGCTGAAGGAGTGTTTGAAAGGGAATCCAACAGCTCAATGTGAATGAAGTTTCTTACGTTGGTTTGTTGAGAGGATGAGTGTGGATCGACTGAAAAAGCAAATATATGAAGGTAGAGTGTATGGATCAAAAGGAAGAGGTAGCTCATGTAAGACTTGGATAAATGTTGTAGACAAATGTGTGAAAAAGAGTAACATTAATAGTTTTAATAATAAAAGAGGATGCATGACTCGGTGTATGGAAGTTTTGTTGAAGAGAAGGAAGTATGCAAGGATAGGGAAATGTGAAGAAAGTTTGTGACGATGGATTAACTACAGAGTTGTTTTTTTAGCTATATGCATGGATTCTTGCCTACCCCTTAAGGGAATGGCATGATTAGATATGTATGTATGTATGTATGTATGTATGTATATATGTAAAAGACAATTGAATTGAACATAAAGCTAAACAATTTAAATAAAGAATGTGCAAGTATACAAAAATTTGAGTACAAGTCGAGTTTAAGCGGTTGCTAAACACTCGACTAGAATATTTTTAATTACTTCAATTATGAATATAAGAAGAAATATAAATATAGTAAAATAATATAAAATACAGATAGTAACTAAATGTTCACAATCCTCCTTATGATGCAATTATTATAACATTCATACATTCAATTAAGTGTTAAACTACTGGTCTGGGGTCCGGTTGTTAAGTTATTCATATAATTATAATTGGTTTTGAAGCACCAATAAGCAGTATTAGAGCTATATAACAAAATTCTCTCAAATCCTAGAATCGTGAATATCCTTAAGGATTCGAAGGGTCCCATTTCTACTTGAAACCTGTTGTTGAGAGCTTATTTATGTTTCACTTACATGTACATGGTGGTCGTCGCCTGGCCCACGATACACCCGAGGGCTCTGCCTTTCCCACGACTAGTGTGCCCCTGTAAAGACAACATGTGTGGCATGTTAACAATTACACAAGTTACAAACCATGCACACCTTTTTTTTATAAAAATTCTATCTTCAACCTCAGAATCTTATTTAATTTTTAACTGATACATCTTTTTTTTTTTCCTGTGCTGGTGGAAACAACAAATAGATTGAGTCAATTTAAATTATTTGAAATTACACATGGACTCTGTAATTGATTTCTCAAATTATTGAGATTCATTTTTTAACTCTAGAGACGAGATCGAGATTATTTTTTTCTTGAATTTCAGAGATATTTCGAGTCTTGCACGTCACTAAAATATATTGGCTGTAAGTTTCCCAGTTGCGATCGAGGGAATGATGTATCAACTATGGCCGAACATTTTGGCGTGAGTTAGCTGAGGTTTGTTTTAATTTTAAAATAATACACAATTTTACACTATGTATATTGTTACTATAAGCCCACACCGTAACTCAGTGGGTAGCTTGTGTGTGTCCAATAAGTTAAGGGCCCCATGTTCGATTCTCAGCATGGTCGAACACATTATTGGTGAAATGTGGGTTTACCCTTTCACAGTGATGAATTAATGGCCGGCGGACTGGATGTTGTGCCTGTCCTAGTTTTAAGTTATATTATAAGGTATATGAAACTACGATAGGCCTAGCAAGCCGGTAACGAAAAATATATAGCTTGAAAAAAAATCTTACCCAGGCCACGGCTGGAAACAATAATGGAAGTAAAAAAGTAATATTGTTACTAATGGAAAGTTTCTATTCTTGTATAGTGTATTAAGAATTAAAAAAAATGTATATACTACTTTAATATGACAATACATATCCGTATCACTGTCATGGCAAACTAAAATTTTAATGATTTAAGACTATGTATTATTATCCTTGAATAATAACAATTAGTTCCATTAAAGTTTTTAAACAGAATCAACAATACACACATTATGTGTTCTATTATAACCATGTAAACAACTGTATTAAAGATAAACACACCAAACCAAATTATTCTTAGTATAGTCCATCAAATAATTTTATATCTTTATTAGTGTTTTAGTGTGTTATAAAATACTACAGCAGTAAAATGGTAAATGTTTTATTTAAAGAAACTCTTGTTTATCAAACTTATACTCTAAAGCCCTTTTTATTAAATAAATTTGCTAGCGACTCTAAGAAGTAGTGGTTTAGTTAAGATAACTTAAGTTTTTTTTTATATTCTAGTGTCGATTATTGAGCAGTTTAAGATCAAATAAAAAAATATAAATAGTCGATGAATATATTTATACAAAAAAAAATACATATATACCATTTTATTTGATATTAAAATTTGATCGAATCCAATGTTTTATTAATCAAAATCTTCAATTTATATTCAAATCTCGAATCTCAAATCCAGATCCAATCTTAGATTATTATTTTTTTTATTTGAATATAAATTTGTAATGTATATAGTTGAACAAAATGTGATTGATTGATCATTAAATGAATATTTTATATCTTAACACTTTGAATGGCAAAGCTTTGTATTTGTCGAAGCCAGAATTTTTTTTTTAAACAAAGTCAAAATTGACATTTGTTTCAAAGACAAGTCGAAGTTCCGAAGCTTCACACACCCCTAGTAAAAAACAAAGCTTCCCCTAAGAGTATATCTCCTATTCTGCCGACCGCGGCCGGCTCCGACAGGACCTACGCTCTAGTTACGACCGTGGTGTAAATGTCCGCAGGCCCACAAGCATGATGTTGTCGTGGGGGTGAAGCCCGGGCAAGAGATCCTGTGCCATAGCTGCCAAAAACCAGTGACGGGAAAGGTAAACCACTTTCAGGCCGTGGAAATGAACAGGTCATTCCGGGCCTCAGCTTATCGCGGTCGCGCGCTAACCAAAGAGCCGCGGGTTAAATTCCTGTGCCCCGGGTGCCATTTTTCAATTTACAAACGTTTTGAAGCCAATACAAACTTAGAAAAAAGAATAAATATATCTCGAGAGCTAGAAAGTATGCGTTTCTAGAACCCTCTTATCTCGAATGTCCTTAAAGGATCGAGGATGAGAGTCTCGGTAACTGTTTGCAGATCATCTCGGCCTTGGGCAAGACCTGGCACCCAGAGCACTTTAAGTGCGCGAGTTGCAACGAACCAATCACGGGCGACAAGTTTAACCAGCAAGACGGGAAACCTTACTGTGAGGACGATTACGCCAATCTCTTCCTCAAAAGATGTGCCGAGTGCAAAGAACCCATTAAGGAGGTATTTAACTAGTGTTTATCTGTGTTCTTGATCTACTTATTGTTATCGTATGGTTTTACAAGCGTTTGTTTTAAATGGAACTAATATTTACGTGCTTGAGCTACATTGAGGGGGTGACCTGGCGGTCTAGGGGTAAGGTGTCAGACTTCTATGCCGGCAGCCGGGGTTCAATTCTCGGTCCCGGCACAGATTTATCTGACCACCAAACCCTTCCTTCACCTCTGACAAGACATCTTGTGAATGTGGGGAATGCCAGGCCTCCCACCGTGGTTCGGATTCCACGTTAAACTGTAGGTCCTTCATTTCATCTCACAATCACCCTACCATTACACATTAGCGTATGTGCGTATAACCCGAACGGGTAGTAAGACGCGGTGCTAATAATAATAATAATAATAATAAATTGAGGGAGTAACAATTTCCGATGTCATGGAGAGTTATGGAGTTGGAGTTTGGACTCGGGAAAAGGCTGCAAAGAAGATCAAGGAAGAGATGGGGAAAGCAAACATGAATAAATCATGTAACCCGGATATTACAACTCCTAGTGCTGGCGTTGCTGTCCTAGGTTAAGTAAGTTATAAATCCATACATCGGATGACTGGTGACTGTGTTGTTCCAGAAAGTGATAATGGCGCTGAACCGCCATTGGCACGAGGAGCACTTCAAGTGCGCCAAGTGCGATAAGAAGCTGGCGGATCAGAGTTTTTTCGAGAAGGAAGGGAAGCCGTACTGTCAGGAGGACTACCACCTCCTGTTCTCCCCTCAGTGCCAAGGGTGCAAGGAGCCCATCACCGAGATGGCCATCGGGGCACTCGGCAAAAAGTGGCACCAGGCTTGCTTCACCTGTATGGTGAGAGAAAATGCCGCGAGAATAATTCTTCCCCCATTTTAGCGAATATCACCGCTACAGAAAATTCTGTTATGTTTAGACGAATAGTTTTATCATCATCATCATCATGAATTGTTTCCAGACTGGTCGGATCAGTTTAGTAAAATGCCTCCATCTTCCTCTATCCTTCCACCATTCTCCTGGTGAGAAACAGAAGTACATGAGATAGTAGAGGAAGCTAGGATGAGATGGTATGGGCATGTAATGAGGATGTTGGAGTACATGAGATAGTAGAGGAAGCTAGGATGAGATGGTATGGACATGAGATAGTAGAGGAAGCAAGACTGAGATGGTATGGACATGAGATAGTAGAGGAAGCTAGGCTGAGATGGTATGGTCATGTAATGAGGATGTTGGAGTACATGAGATAGTAGAGGAAGCAAGACTGAGATGGTATGGGCATGTAATAAGGATGTTGGAGTACATGAGATGGTAGAGGAAGCAAGACTGAGATGGTATGGTCATGTAATGCAGATAGAAAACGACTGCATGAGTCACCAAGAAAGAGACGAGAGGATAAGATAACAAAAAGTGTGCAAGTTGGAAGAGCAGAGTAAAAGCAATTAAAGGAGGACGAATGGTGGAAGGATACTAAGATTTTGCCAAAATGACGATGATGAATATGAGCCATTGTTCTTCCTCATTATCGAGCTAATTATCTCATATCCATAATTCAATAGAGTACAGTTGACATTTCATTCCGTACTTGTTTCAGAAATGCGGCCAAGCAGTTGTCGAGACTCAGTTTGAGGTGCTGGATGACCGGCCAATTTGCTCCAAATGCACCAACAAATAAACTCTGCAGTGAAGTAAACGAGGCGGAAGGGGAATAAATACACCAACATTATATTCTAAGCTACACCTTTTCCACAAAAAAATAAATAAACAAATTATAAATTATGTACTGTTATTTGAATTAAAAAACATAAATCCAAAAAGTTATTCTATGACATTATGTACAATCAAACAATTTTAAATATTAAGTTTTAATCAAATGAATTACCAATTGATTTGATATTTTGTGTGGTAGCAATTATTTTAGTTTTGTGCTAAGTTTGAAATTAAACTTTCATTCAGATATATTTGCAAACTTAGACTTAACTTTGGCGGGAAAAAGGGGAGGGGGGGGAGTGATAGCTACACAATTTTTGGGGGGGGGCAAAGGCCTAAGCTGACATTTATTTAAAAGCCAATTCAAAGTTTCAATGCTTCTTACACCTCTCTAAATAATTCTGTTTGAACTGAAAGTAAGCAGTCTTACCTCGACTGATTACACTATGGCCCTATCTTATAAGATGCACCATAGTGTAAATGTGCTAGTTTTCAGTGCTAACAAAGTTTACATTACAAATTAGTATTATCATTAAAGAGATATAGTAATTGACTTACGTATTGAGACAACAACTTGAATTAAAAGCTTAAGCCAAAATATCTTAAAACAATTAAATAAAACATTTTGTTATTTGTACCTATAGAAATAAATAACATTATTAATGTGTGCTTGGATGCATCGAAATGGATTTAAATTAGGGATGGGATCGTCGAATCCTCAAACAGCTCAAATCATTAAGGATAGTCAAGATTTGAGGATTTAAGAGGATATCAGATTCGAGACTAAAATTCTTAGTAACTTTTTTTTTTCCCAATCTTCTAGTTTCAGTGCTTTGGTACTGCCTATTGGTTGATTCAGAACCCATTATAGATATAGGATGAACTCAACAACCAGGCCCCAGACCAGTAATTTAACACTTAACTGAATGTATGAGTGTTATACTGAATGTATCATAAGATATAATGTTAACTTTTAGTTACTATGTGTATTTTATATTCTGATATATTTCTATTTGCTCTTATACTCATAATTTTTTCCAAAATTAAAATGTGAATTAGAGATTTTGGATTCTAAGGTAAAGTGGAGCTCCGAATTTATAAAATGGTGGATTCAACTGAGTTCTAATTAAAATAGTAAAAGTTGAGGAATTACTAGCGAGAATCAAAAAATCAAAGAATCGAAATCAAGAGAAAAAAAAAAGAATCTTGACATCATTATCCGAAGTTTCCACCTGTGCAGGTCCTCTGACATATCTAGTTTAATTGTGATAAATGTCATTCTGACACGTATATACCGGTTCTAACCGGTATCTCTCCCGGTCCCTGCCTTCCTGGCGGAGATTCCAGACCACCATGGTCGATGCTAGGTCTGACCGCCATCATCTCCCCCTTGTAAGTGGTCAGATCTGTCTCTGGAAGATTGGAATCAGACAGGTGCGGAAGATTTGACGAACTTTCCTAAACAAAGACAGGGTGTCCAGACAAACTCTAATTGCTTTACTTTTCAAGCTTTCCTAGAGCCAATAGTTTACCCATCCACGTACTACTCTATGGCATTAGTAACTTGAATGTTCATTGCCGCACTTACAATATTACACTGCCTATCCCTATCCTGAGCTAGTCCTATCCAGTCCACCTCACTATAACCTATCCCTATCTTGAGCTAGTCCTATCCAGTCCACTACATTACACCCTATCCCTATCTTGAGCTAGTTATATCCAGTCCACCTCATTACACCCTATCCCTATCTTGAGCTAGTAATATCCAGTCCACCTCATTACACCCTATCCCTATCTTGAGCTAGTTCTATCCAGTCTACCTCACTACAACCTATCCCTATCTTGAGCTAGTTCTGGAGGCATTCTACTAAACTGACCCGGCTACAGGCTTGAAAGAGTTGATGATGATATTAAATTTTATTTTTGTGCTCTATTTATCTACAATTATATAATATTTCTTTATATTTGGAGGAAGGTATAGGAAAGGTGGATAGAAACATATAAAAGGTGGACGAAAACAATCCACCTTTCTTATACCTTCTTCCAAATATAATACAATTACCTCATAAAGCGAAAAGAGGTTTTCCTTATAGAGTTATATCATAATATTTCTTTAATTATATTTTATAAAAACTTAATGATTAATATAAAGTAGGCTATAGCTCTTATATTTACCACAATTTTAATGATTCACATTCACATAAAGTTGAGAATTGTAATCATTAAAAAAAAAAAGTTTCAACCAATCTCTATAGTTACCGTCAAAACTAAAGCCACAGAGGGGTGTTAAGGTGTTTCGACACCAACACATCATAACGCCAAACCAATAGACACATTGAAACAGTTTTTTTTTCATTGAACCTAAGCATCTGTAAAGGTTATAAGCATACATTTATAATAATAATAATAATAATGAAGTAGTAATAAGGACAGTAGGATTTTAAAGGAAAATGTGTCGATTTATTTATTTGAAGTATTTAACATGCACTTTCTGACCGACTGATTATATCAGTACACGAAAATTTCTATAAGCAAGAGTGAAAGTGCCTGCCAATATTACCAGGAATGTTTTTTTTCACATACCTCCCAGGGTTCTTTTACATACCACAGTCGACACGGGACCGACGACTTTACTTGCCGTTCGGAGGAAGTAGGGATTTTTATCGCTCGACAAAGATCCGTAGAGCCCAGCTGGGTTTGAACCGACGGACATCGGGTCTTGAGGCAAGCACTTTACCCAAAGACCACCGAGGTCGACTAAAGGGCAATGTATCGGCATTTCTGCGAGTGGAGAGTGGGAAACAATTTAGGTGAAACCGCCCTTAGTACACTCGACGGGTATTCAAACCTTGCTCTCCCCGTCAAGGTCGGTCCTAGACCAACACGACAGAGACTGTACCTTTAAGTTGTCAGGCGGGATGAGCTCCATCATGGTCTGTAGGTGGTCTCCATGGTTGACCTCGTGGGGACGTTTACTCCTAGAGGTCATCGCCACAGAGGCTACCCCCTTGGGTCTCTTACATGAACCGGGAGCACACACATTTTGGGAAGCGTCGGGCTACAAAACGCAACATATGGACGATAAATAATCAAGGGGGTGTGAATTACTTGAGAGTTGGGATTGAGATTTAGGGGTTGTGTGAATAATAATAACAAAAATAACAATAACAATAATAATTAGTTTGCGGCCAAAGCAACCAACAACAGACAACACCAACCTGAACTTTAGCTCCGCCGCCCTTGACCGGCTTTGCCGAGGGACGCTGAGCCGGCACCTTAGGGATCCCAAACTTTTCCCTGGCGAGGAGGGCCGACATTTTTTTCCAAGGACATTTCGCTTTGTACATGGAGAGTTTCGAGTGCGTCGCAGACTTCTTCCTGGTCTGAACGATCTTAGAGACGACACTGGGCGAAAATGCTTGGGACAAGGCGGCCGTGTCTCCGTCCCCGTTCCGGGTTCCCACGTCAATTTGACGCATCAGATCCCTGCATTTTTCCAACACCTTAAAGTAGACATATTAGTGTGTTTGACAATTTTTACTATTATCATTAGTTATAATTCAAAACCTTCCAGGGTTCCCAACTTTTTTTTCCACACAGAATATATTGTGATATCAATATATATATTTTTAATATCTACGGTCAAAAGTTGGGGTACACAGGGTACATGAAATAGATGAAAGGATACGGACACGTAATGAGGAGGGAAGGGGAGAGGATTCCAAGAAGATCAATGGATATGAAGTATGTAGGGAGGAGACCGCAAGGGAGACTAAGGAAGAGATAGCAGAAAGTGTGCAAGTGAGAGGAGGAGAGTGGAAGAGGAAGAATGGTGGAAGTATCGGGGGAGATTGAGGCATTTTACTAAACGGACCCGGCCACAGGCTAGAAACAGTTCATGATGATTTTTTAATGGAAACATTTATTGTAAAATTTTCCCTCGGATATGTGGGTATTCACTATTCATGTCCTCCCCTCCCCTCGGGCCTATAGAAATCAAAATATTTTTTTTCCCCTGACAGCTCTTACACAATGTGTATATGTGGCACAAACTCTAGATTTGAAGAATTCTACTTCTATCAACAAGCAAGAGCCGATATCAGTTATTTACGATTCTCTCCTATCATTAATACACTTACAGTGGCCACATGACCTCTTTGGTGCTGACTGACAGCTCACAGCTGACGTCTGACAGTCAACATTTAGGTATATACCCGAATTTTGACTGTCAGAAGTGACAGCTTCTAAACATATGTTTTTGCAGATCATATGGTTTGGCGTAGGGATACATAATTTGGTCTGGTAACTTTTCAAAGCTGTCAGTCAGCACCAAAGAAGCTATGTGGCTACTGTAGTTATATGTTCTGCATTAAATTGCTTTACTAAGTTTTATTTTAAATAACGAGAGTAGTCATTAATTTTAATTTAGTGTTCATCACTGTTAAGTTTATAGCCTCCATTTACTCGTTTAAATTGTTTCCTTATTTAGTCTATATCTTAGAGATGGGATCCTCAAATAATTAAGGATGTACAAAATTCGAGGATCCTTGACTATATCGAATTCAAGAATCAAATACTTGGAAAATATTTTTGTTCCTCAATTCTCCAAATGAAATTTGTTTTAGAGCTCTATTAATACTTATTGGTGATTCAGAACCAAATTTTAATTCTAGTACAAACTCAACAACCAGACCTCAGCCCATTAATTTAACACTTAACTGGGTGTATGAACGTTGTAAGTAATGGATTTTTAAGCATTTTATTTGAAGTTTGGTTACTATTTCTATCCGACATCTTAGCTTCAGTTGGTAGTGTGTCTGTCTTATCATCTAAGGGTCCTGGGCTCAAATGCCAGCACGGCCAAAAAAAATTATTATTGGTGAAATGTGGGCTTACCCTTTCACAGTGATGAATTAACGGCCAGAGGACTGGATGTTGTGCCTGTCTTAGTTATATTATAAAGCACATGAAGCTACGACAGGTCTAGCCAGCCGGTAGTGGAGAATATATGGCTTGAATAAAAAACTGACCCAGGCTGGAAACAGTAATGGATGCGATAAAAAAAGTTACTATTTCTATTTTCTACTGTACCACTGACCAATGGAAGGGACATAACCTTCCATTTAGATATCAAATAAAGTTGTGATGCAGCAAAATTACCATACCCATAAGACTCCTTGAAACTATTATTGATTCCCCCTAAGCTGAGACCTGATGTAAACAAAGCCATATGTATGTCTATGCTCTGATTTGCTACTGAACAAACTTCAATGGTATCCTTTCACTAAATAGTCCCTCCTTTGTTTTGTATTAAACTTGTTTTAAAATAAAATAAGAAAATTATTACGACTAAAATTTTCCCTTCATATGATTTAGAAATGATAATTTAAGCTTTGTAAGCGCTATCTGAATACCAACAAACTCCTGACAACAGTATGAGAGCCCATGGTACAGTCCTTGTCACATGTTAACGCCAAGTCACCAACGGTCCATCGACAGTTCATCTCGGCAACATTAAGTGATGGTTGTGAGTGATGAGTGCTTTCCATATATTTATGGTGTTAGTCGAGTGTGGTCCCGAGTTTTGTAAAACATAGGACAGCAAATTTAAAAGCATTAAAAATACAAAAATTTGTAGTGATCTATTTTTCTATTATACAGATCATACATGGTCGCACCTATTTTAAATATATCACCGGTGTTCCACCAATCGTATCTGTCCTTCAAGTAGTGATATGGAAATGTTTGTTTACTCCCGGTCTCGGGTTAGGATGAACCAATAACAGCAAACTGAGTCTGGTCAGATACACTATTTTGTAAATCCGAACCTCCTTTTTACCTATAAATCCTGCATATACTTAAGAGATAAATAGAGAGATTCACCCCTTACATGTAAAGGTTCACTTTTATTGATGGTCGGTGTGAAGTTACACTTGGAATAGATTGTCTCCAGGTCACAGAGATAGGAGAGCAGCTCCTTCAGTTTCTCGGGTAGGCCGACTGCCACAGAGCTGGGCATGTGATGGGAGTACGCCTGAAAACATTCAGGGGTCGTCAAAAGTTCCATCTCGCAGCAATTTCCAGTCGATAGTGTAATAATAATAATAATATTTATCACCGCGTCTTACTACCCGTTCGGGTTATACGCTTTTAGTACTAATTACGCTAATGGATTAGGAATTGGGAAAGTTGAATTAGAGGAAGTGAGCCCGCATTTGTGTGGAGGGAGAGTGGAAAACCATTTAGGAAAAACCACCCCCAGTTCACCTGACCGAGATCCGAACCTCGATCTCCCTGTCCTCAGCAGTTGAGCTCAACACGACAAGCCCGCTAGCCAACTACGCCACCGCCGAGGCGGGTGATAGTGTAAGAAAACTATACTGTCACAAAAAGGCAAGCTTACCTTGCATTATTCCACTATGATACAGCTTATATATGATACGGTCATAGTGTGATCAGTCAAGGTAATAATGTTGCTACCTTTTAAGATAAACAGAATGTACATTTTATATATTTTCTGTAAAGGCAGAAACATTAATATTGGAGAAAATACAAGATATTTAGGTAAAAAAAAAAAAAGATTTAAAATAGAGTGGGGAAACGAAAGGTGATATTGGTACTTTTTATAAATGTAAAAGTCGACCAGGGCACCAAACAGGTTGCTGATCCCTGCGGTAGAGACACTCAGACCGTGGACATTTCATAACAATCTTCAATTCAACGACACAAGAGTCATAATTTCAGGATCACCCTCAACTTAGCATTCACTTAATATAAGATTCGTCTAAGGGAGAACTTTCGCGTCACGTCTCGTCACTTGAAGTGTACCACGAGTGACTGTCGGCCAATTATGTTGCAAGTAACATCGAAAGGGCTATTTACTATAGTTATTTGTCTACAACACGGAGCAGATTCAGAGGAAGGTACAATAATGGTAGACAGGAACATATAAAAGGGACGAACACAATTTGGCTTTTAAAATGAAAAGACGAACACAGTTCACACTTTACACTGCTGCTATTGGACAGAGAGGTAAAGGCTGCCTCTTGAAGAAAATCGATCGTCACCGCCCAATCTTTAGACCTAGGTTTCATTCCAACGGAACTCATCAGGGAGGGAGTGTGAAACGCACAACACAACTTCCTAAGAGAGGAAACCAAAAAACACAAAAGGGAGAAAGGGGAAATGGTACAAATTGATTGGTTGCCCGTTATCATATTTATATTTTCAACCAGAAACCTTAGCCAGGCCTGTTTTAGACCACAAGACCCACCTGCAGGCCTCTAAGGGCTATCTGAAATGAAGGGAGCAGATTCTGGTATGTCACGTTGAACTGTCCGGGCAGCTGGGATGCCATCTTGCAGTACTTGTTCAGTTCACACACCTTAACAAAACACAAGGAAGACCCATTTCAGCCAACTTTACCACAGAAAATGTTTCTTTATTTTTTTTTTGACAACTATAAATAGAATGCTTTATATTTACATCATGTATTTTAATGCCATTAAATAAATATGCGACAGAATTGTAGAAAACGGAGCACCAACAAAAGTAAAAACACTAACACATACTTACAAACACTTCAATATTTTGATGACACATGGTCTCTTCCTCATACCTGTTATGTATATTTAAATTTTATTTATAAAGTTTATTTAACGTGTAATATGACACCTTGGCTCACTCGGTATTGTGCCTATCTACTAAGCTAAGGGCCCCGGTTCTATTCCCGGCATGGCCGAAAAATTTATCATGGGTGAAATGTGGGTTTACCCTTTCACATTGATGAATTAACAGCCGGGGGATTGGATGTTGTGCCTGTCCTAGTGTTAAATTAGATTATAAGACATATGAAGCTACGACAGGTCTAGCAAGCCGGTAGTGGGGAATATATGGCTTGGATAAAAAAGTGACCCAGACTATAGACTGGAAACAATAAGGGATGGGGAAAAAAAACTTAAAATATATATTTTATTCCCCAAAAATTAGCAGACTTCCCTCGCATGTTTCCCCTATGGCCCAGCTTTAAGATAGAGCCATAACCTGCGCACTTACACGAGAGATACTCGAGTAGAAATTGTTTGGATATAATACTAAAAAACAACATAGAAGGGTTTTAGAATCTAAACAACAAAACCAAGCCAAAAAATCTAATCTATTGTTACCTACATGTCTTCGCAGCTGATAGAGGTAGTTCCAACAGAACCACGGTACCTACATGTCTTCACAGCTGATAGAGGTAGTTCCGATAGAACCATGGTAACCTACATGTCTTCACAGCTAGTAAAGGTAGTTCTGACATAGCCACGGTACCTACATGCCTTCGCAGCTGATAGAGGTAGTTCCGACAGAACCGAGAGTTGAACTCCACCGCTCTATGTCGCCTCCTAGCCAAGTCTTCTATTCCGTCAGGAACCGGCACCTTATTTATCAATTCTAAGATCTTGTCCAGAGTTGCCTCCATCTTTTTCCGACAGTTGGATAGTCTCGTCTTTGTGGCGGGGCTAGTCTGCGTGTTGCCACGGCTGGGGCCCGCTGGGAGGTTGGTGTGCTCCTGTATCGCAGGAGGATATGCGGCAAACTTTCCCAAATAAATTCTTTGTTGGTCTTGAGTTTCGCTTTGCCAAACCATCTGGAACAAAGCAAAAATAAGAGAGCATTTAAGTTATGCTAAAATAAATAATCTGATATCTTAGCTCAGTCGGTAGTGTGTCTGCCTACGAAGCTAATGTTCCTGGGTTCGATCCCGCCCATGGCCAAAAACTGTATTATTGGTGAAATTTGGGTTTGCCCTTTGGTAAATTAACAGCTGGGGACAGGATGTTGTGCCTGTCCTAGTCTTGAGTTATATTATAAGGCATATGAAGCTACGACAGGCCTAGCAAGCCGATAGTGGAAAACACATGGCTTGAATAAAAAACACCCAGGTCACAGGATGGAAACAGTAATGGATGTAAAGTAAAAGAATGCTGTAACTTGTTCGGAGCCAAGACTACGTACCGTCAACAAACGTCCGCGTGAGCGCGCTGCTGGTAAACACCGTTCAGAATTGGCATAGCAAAAACTTACTCGGTATTTTAAGAGTGAAAAGGGTTTGTAAAACAATGTTTCAAGTGTTTTATAATTTGTTATTGTAAAAATAAACGGTGAGTTGTAGTAATATATATTGTTTTAATGCATTTTTTCCTATTTATAACTACCAAATTATCCTGATTTTCATTAATCCGGACGACATCCGGTCCTAGTTAGGCCGGATAAACAAGGTTCCACCGTTTATGAAATATCCTCAATGCAAAAACAAAGTTTGTATATGTTTTATTAATTGTATTATGATGGAAATGTTTTTATATTGTGATTATTTATATAACTTTGTATACTAAAATTGATCTCAAAATTGTTTATAACATTTAGTCCTAATCTGATAAATCAAATGGTACTTTTAATATGTTTCCATGTGTATCTTAATTTGTATATAAATAATTATAATGGTAATTATTGGTCAACATAAATGGATATTTTATCTGTAAATATTTTTACCAGTGACACTTTTTAGTGACAAAAACCAGAATTTCTTTTCGAAGCAAAGATGGAGCTGATTTAAAGGTTTTTTTTAATTGTCACACATTTCTACAAAAACTCCCGCTTTTCGTCTTCATTACCGGTAATTTCTAGTTTTCAAATTATTTACAAAAAAAAATGAAGGTTAATTAATGTCAATCGTATCATGTATACATAGACTTACACCCGAGAAAGATAAATGATAAAAAATAAACAGCAATCTGAACCTTCTGAAGGTTGGATTTACTCTCAGCCGCATCAGTGACACTTGACGGGTAAACATTGTGGTCGGTACCGTGACTCGACAGGTAGTTGGACCACTCTTCTTCTTCGTGCTTCTTTCTTCGTCTGCGCTCCACCTGTTTTATCACGCGCTTCAGTTCCTCTCCAGAGACATACTGAGAACCAAAGGAGACATTTTATCTTTCAATGCGTTTTCTACCACTTTTAGTATTCTCATACCCACTCATCCTATGAGGTAAGGACTACAGTAGCCCCATGACTTCTTTGGTGCTGACTGACAGCTCACAGCTGACAGCTAAAAGCTTTGAAAAGTTACCAAACCAAATTATGTATCCCTACGCCGAAACATATGATCTGCAAAAACATGTGTTTAGCAGCTGTCACTTCTGACGGTCAAAATTTAGGTACATACCTAAATGTTGACAGTCAGAAGTGAGCTGTGAGCTGTGAGTCAGCACCAAAGAAGCCATGGGGCTACTATAGTAAGGCAGAAATTGAGAGTAAAAATACCCAAATATGTGTGGAACTATTTAGGACAGTGCTACCCAATCTTTATCAAGTAGTTCGGGAGGTGAATGACATCTCACTCGGTTTTATTAACAATATAAATTACTCCGCTGTATAATACTGTAGTAGGTCTGATAAACAATTAGGTTGGGGTGGTAGGAAACGTGAGTTAGTGGCGGTAATCATTGACTGTTCAATAAATGCCTTGGGTAGAGCCATTAGATCCCCCTTGTCTTCTAAGTTTACATGGGGTTCCCTCATCACACCAGTTGTTTTTTTTAACATGGGCATCATTCTTATTGCCGTCAAAGAGCTTTGTGTATCCTATTGGTCTTACAAGGATATTGACCAGATATTCTTTCTGATTACATCTTAGTAGGTTAAGACGTAATCATTCAAATTTGTTTTCCCTACCAAAGGACAATTATTTGTTATCAAATTGGGAATGTAAGAGGTGTTTTGATTTTTGTAATACAGTTGGCCCTTAGGTATTTAAATAGTGAAATAAATTTTTTAATTTATTTCTAACGATAATTGTTTATTAACAAAACATAATTTTAAAGGTCTTAGTTCAGTAATTCAATTGTTAAGATGGTATCCTTAATAATGTTCCCGAAAGGTGTGCTTCGCCCCCTTTTCCCTCAAATAAAACCTCAGCCCGCCAAATGGGTTTAAACTTAAACGCTGGGGTTCTGGGACTCAACTCAGTACTGGTGTAACTAACCCCAATGTAAGTGACCAGAATTAAAAGTTGAAATTAAGCTTTGCAACTGTATATATTTAAATAATTTAAAATAAACGCGGTAAATACCTGAAAAGGGAAATCCATACTGTTTCGAATTCTGATAACTGGCCTGACAAGTCTCTAGGAACCAACAACGAGATGAAAAAAAATTAGCCAAGCATCATCTATTAAAATATGGTATGGTCACGGTTTCTTATCTTGTTTTGGTTTATTTAATAGCCTGGAGTTTGAGTCCAGCGGCAAAATAAAGATCACACCTATATTCTCCAAATCGGAATAATAAAGAATAGTTTAAGTTTAAAATACTTTGATTGGCTTATTAATTCCAAATATATCTCAAATAACTTTTGTCTTTTTTTTTGTCGAGATTGATGCCATCTCTAATTACTTATTGAGAGACTATCTATTCCAAAATATTATGCATAATTTTTAGTAGGAAGATGTACTACCATGTAGACCGTAGAACTCCCCTTATGTAACACCATGGTTACATTAGAGCTCCCCCTCCATCCGTGTTACACCATACAGATAATAGAGCTCACCCTAATAGCGTTTCGTGGTTTATATACGACTCCTAATTGCATTAAAAAGGCTCCTGCCTTAATGACCTTAGACATTGATGCATTTTATTTGTAACAATACTTTTACAGTTTAAACATTATAATATATTGTGCATGAAGTCACCTCGCAGTGTACCGTGCTAATTCAAATTAAAAGGATATATATTTAGTTTTACCAATCAAATTCAAATACAATCAAGAACAAACAATTATTATGCTTGCCATACATGTCAATAAAAGGGGAAATCTCTTGTAAGCTATTAATAATTTTATTTGGTCACCATATCACCTAAACGAAGTGATCTCTATACTATACTAGATTAACAAAACATACCTCTTACAAAGGACCAAAACGTGACGCTCATGTTTGTTGTTTGCTTGACTGTGATCTAACTTTTTTTCAATGTTCTTGTGCATAAACATGTAACTGGTGAATAAAACTCTTATTGTTTGAAAAGCGTGAAGTATTGTATTACATGACGTATCTCATATATTCATACAAATTAGCAAGTGATATAAAAATTCCACATACCCTTGTATGTGCATGAGAAAGAAAAATGTCACAAAATCATTTACATTATAGAGATGAATACCAAAAATCATAAAATTAAATCTTAGTGGTTAAAACTTTTCTACCATATTTAAATTGCGCGTGCGCCAGATTGCGACAATACTAGCACTTTTTGAGCGTCAATGTCTGATCACTGGAATTGGAGGATCTATATATATATATATATGATCTTGTGGTAGATCATAAAAAAGGGAGTTTAATATAGAAGGCAGTCTCGGTGGTATATTGCTGCACAAAAAGTAGCGCTAAGTGTCACTTTTCCTAACTAACAACTGTTATGGCGGTATATTCAAGTCTTGGAGTGTTTACTTTTGCTAATTATGATTTGAAAGGTTCTTGTGTAAATAATGGCACCTAACATTTTGAACTATCTTGTTATATTTAGAATGATTTTTAGTTGAAAATTTGGTATAAATAGACTACTGGAATGATAAACTTTTATTATATTTTTCAAAGTTGATACAACATGAAAATGCAAAAATTTTAGATATTATTTACACCATAGCTCTTTAATTTAAAGGAACCTAGTGAAATTTAATTAACAATCTATAGAAAATTATGTAGACAAAAGAATATAACAAAAAATGGGTTTTTCTTTCAATTAGGCCTATAGCCTTTATTTTTGGTTAAACTCCTATTAATTTTTGTAATGAGGGAACCCAATACTTATTTTTTAATTTGTAAAAGAAAAGGTCAAACAAACTTAAAACTGTGTTCACAAATTTTATCAAGTGAACATAAAATAAACAGTAATAGATTTGTTGAGATATTGGTTTAAAAATAACTTTACAGTAATTTTTTTTAAATCTTTTTTCCCTACTTTAGTGGTCAAATGGTTTAAGGCAGGCAGGTCAAACTCATGGAGCAAGTGTATTTTGCATACTGCTTGGAGATAGTGTTTTAAATAAGAGTGTTTCCAAGAGCGTGTGCGGCTAAATCGGCAACCGTACTCCATCAACTTTTCTAATTCCAAATTAAATAAGAAAACTAAACAAAGCCATGTCAGAACTATAGAAATAGTATTAAAAATGTTTATATTCCAAAATTTACATTAGTATATTAATATACTTACTTCCTTAAAAACATATTTAGATTAATTAAACTCAAGATCCACTTCAGTGGTCGTAAAGTATGTAGCCATTGTCATAATAGATGACACTGCCAATGAGAGGGATATTGGCGATTGAATCCTGGTCTGGTGTAGTGAAGGTGAACTTTGGACACCCCCTCCTTGAAAATAACACTACACGTCCTCTAAATTCAACCTTTCTAATCTCATCTCTAACAAATTATCATAATTAATAGATATAAGTTAGCTCTGTTAGTAAAACACGGTGCTAAAAAAATTATAACGAATGCTACATAGAAAAGTAAACCGCCTCTACTGTAGAGTTCCTGGCTACTAGTGGTGTACTGATGCTGATACAGATGAATTGTTATCGAGCTATTATTAGCGCATTAGCAATTAATTGTAATCGGCGATTATTATGTCGATTAACCTTATTTTATTTAAATTAAAATTTTCTAGGTAGAAGTTTAGTGATTAACAACAACACTTATTTACACACTTCATGTGGGTTGCGAGCTATGCAAAGATTACACAACCAGATAGAGATATAGGTTCATATCGTCGATAAAACTAACAATTTATTTCCTACTTTTGCATATTATGCATAAAATACAGTTTTGAATGCATACAATCTTTTTGTATTAGTTACAATAACCATTTCATTCTCTTTTGTAATTTCTCAATAGTTATTAATAATCGATAATCGGTTTTACTGAATCAGCACTTCTCTACTGGCTACAGATCGAAATGTCTTGGGTTTGATAAACCAAACTCCCCTTGTGAGGACAGATGAGCTAATTGAATAAAGTAGGAGCAGCTTTGGTGCAGAAAGCCCGAGATCAATGACCGCAGGTTGTTATGCCGACTACATGGTACCCTCTATACACAAATGTTGGCACTATCTTCGCCAAAATATGGTGGCCAGTCTGTCAAAATAGCTTGTTTGTGGCCTGATGCCTGGAGGTTTTTTTAAAGCAACATAGGTATAGTTAAGAATGAGTTACTATTACTGTTATGTGGATAAATGGGATGGGTAGTAAATAGAGATGAAAAAAAGAAATATAATCATCAAAAAATATATATTTATAAAATCAATAGGAATGAGACGAAATCAAAATGACAGTCTTGTCAAATGAGGTTGGGTTCTCATTTGTGATTTTCACCGCAGTTCTTCTATATCCGTTATCATGGGTGAGTTTATAATGAACTTCCCTTCCTATCTCTGCCCCTTAAAATAAACCACTAATAACTTTTGTATTAAATAAACATTTAAAACCTTAATAATTGTAGTTGTTACTGTGTTCGATATCACTCCACTATTCCATTTTTATTGCCTTCAATTCAGATATAATATGTAAAAGTGTGTTAAGCTTCAAAAAATTTAACTTCACTTCAAATATTCGTCAGCTTTAACTTTGATTAGAAAGTAAAAATCTGAATTAGACAATTATGAAGATTTGTCAACAAAAAATACTTAAACGCTAAAACAAACAAATATGTTAAAATTTTGTTGTATTAATACAACACAAATAAATCATCACATAACAAAAAAATGTAAAATTATTAATTGTAACAGTCTGATAGTGACTTGCAATATAGCTTTTGGTAAATTATATATATCACCTTGTTTTTTATTGCTAGGCCCAATTTACAATCAATCGCAGCCACTTGTCAGACTCGTACTCTTAATATGGTCTTTCTACAATAGTGGTGAAGGATAAAAATTTGTAAATATTGTTAATGTAAAAAAAAAAATTGTTATATGTCTTAGTTGGTAAATGTACTTTTATATTCGTATCACCGAGACTTTGTTTATTGATACTATTTGATATGTTTAATTTGGCTCTCATAAGGTCAGTTTTTGTTTGTAATTGCTTTTAAAGACATGTCCCAATAAAATAAATGACTCATATTTCATGCATCACTGTAACTAGATAAACAAATATATATCGTAAAAACTATTATGCATAGTAATGTATTTAACAACTTTCTCATATATTAATTTGTGTTTGTAAACTAATATGAACTTGATGATGGAAACATTTTGTTTAAATTATGTTTACCGAAATTTTATTGTAGATTCTTTGTTTAAGACGAAAACAAACAATGAATGTTTTGTGAAAGCACTTTAGTAGTGCAGGTATGATTGACTGTAGACTGGGCCTTATGCAAAATATTCAAACTTCAATTCGGCTTCATGACTATTTCATATGACTCAATTTGACTTTGATTTGAATTCAAAAAGAGATATTTGCAAACCCCTAATTGTTTCTGTATCTAATATCTTCCCACAGACACTATTTTTCCCTTTCTGATGCAAATATGTATTCTCTCTAATGCCCTATTATCTGAGAATTTAGTGTACCCCCAACCTAACGTGGGCACATAGCATGTCTTCCCCCGTCCACTGGGATACTGGCCCCCGTGATAAAGCTAGCTTGATCACTGGCTAGGAAAGCGATGGCGCGCGCCACTTCATCGGGCTCCCCCGGTCTACCGAGCGCGTGCGTCTCCTTCGAACGTTCCAGAAACTTGGCGTACTCTTCATCGTCTAGCCCACCGCGCTTATGGATCTCAGTCACTATCACGCCAGGGTTCACACCGTTCACACGGACCTACCAACACACAACCAAAACATAACTTTTTAAATAATTACATATAAAGGTAAATTTTTAAAAATCAAGCTTTTTTCTTTCCACGTCTTACTATCTGCTTCGGCATTCTTGCTGTCAGCATATTTAAACTAATGTTTTAAGAATTAGAAAGGTAGATTTGAGAAGAAATGTACTCACAATCTTGTGGAAGTGGGATATCATTCTGGGAAAAAACACACAAAACACACCTCACCGGGATTTGAAGCTCAATCTCCACCATCATTGGCTCTCGACATTGATGCCTCAGACAAGGGGTTTCCCCCACCGTTTGAGCCAACAAATCCCTTGGTAGATCATCGAATTTCTACTCCACTATTTTTTGGAACCGTTATGCAAAAAAATCTTTAAAACCTTTTGTTTTCTCGACTGAGTGTAATGAGGGTAGTTTATTTCTAAATGATTTCCTCGCCTCCAACCATGCAAATACGGATACATTTCTCCAAAAACTATTTCATCCTCATTCCTACCCAGTGTAATTAAATGTAATTATAGATAAATGTTTTACTGATGTATTGATTATAAAGTTCATCTAAAATACAACGGACCAGATGGTTGGACCAGGCACAGAAGGACACGGAGTCTAAAGGAACGGATTGGAGACACGTAGCTGAGGGAGGAGAGGTTTGTAAAGATCGACAGAAATGGAGGAGGATGTGTCAGACAACCCAAAGAGGTAGAAATGTCGAAGGATGACGACGATCTAAAAGGTTATCAAAGGCTTTTAAAACCTTCTTAAAGAAAGTTCCAGAGATACGCAACGCTTGAAATGGTTCAATTGAATCTAAAGAATAGAGTAGGACCTCGCTCTACACCAGTCTGCTAATATGACAGTTTTCAATTGTATATGTATTCACTCTGTTTGGCACTTATCTCAAAATTGGACGAATCCAAAATGCACAAATGTTATTTCTTCCTTTCTTTAGACTTCTAGGAAAAACCGAAGAAAAACACACACCTAATTCGTTTCATTTTATTTTCAATGTTTTTCTTTTCTTTCCACCTCTTATTTTTAAATAGAGGTAATAATCTCAAAATATGATTTTTTAGTCAAGAAACTAAAAGAAAAGAAGAATATGTCACATTTGTGCAATTGATTCATTCCGTGTTTGTTACTCTTTTCCCCAGGTAAGCTTTCTACACTTACTTCTCACTTAATTAGTTCATATTTCCTTATTTTCTATTAATCGATTTTAATTAAGCCCTAATGTTAGTAAACTCTACGGTTATTTTTTTAAATCTGTACTTGATAATATTGAATGGAGTGAAGCTGAGAAAGGCACAAAGTGTAAAATATCTTGGAAGCGTTATTGAGGTGAAGGATGTAATGAGAAGAGGACAGCAGGGAGAGTTGTTCTATAGGAGTGTAAGAGGCCTGCTATGGAGAATAGAAGTGCCCTTGAAGTGTTGTACAGGGTGTACTTTGTACCCATAATCACATATATAGCAGAAACATGGACATTGAATGTAAGAAAGACAAGGAAAGTGGAGGACATGGGAATGAAAATTGTGAGGAGCATGTTAGCTGTCACGAGGAGAAACGAGATTAGGAAATAATGGGGATACAGGGAGTATGTGAGATAGTAGAGGAAGCAAGACTGAGATGGTATGGTCATGTAATGAGGATGTTGGAGTACATGAGATAGTAGAGGAACCAAGACTGAGATGGTATGGCCATGTAATGAGGATGTTGGAGTACATGAGATAGTAGAGGAACCAAGACTGAGATGGTATGGCCATGTAATGAGGAATGGAAAAGGAGAGGATGTCAAAGAAAATGGTGAGGATGGGAAGTATGTAGGAAAAAGACTGCAAGGGAGGTCAAGAGATAGATGGAAGGAGCAGTTAACAGTAAGTGTGCAAGTGAAAGGAAAATGATGCAATAAGGACAGAAGAGGATGGAGCAATTGACCAAACTGACCGAGTGAACCGGTAGCGAGACGTGGAAAAAGAAAGACAATCTTTCAAACGGAAGCACATAGACAGACACCTTCTTAGGAGCTAGTTCCAGAGCAACACAACGGGTGAACTGGTCCACCGCCGACTTGGACATGTTGTACGCTAGCACGCCGGGGAACGACCTGATCCCGTTCACGCTCGACACGTTCACAATGTTCCCCGCAGTCTTGACGAGGTACGGCACGGCGAGCATGGTCAGCTGGTAGATGGCCCTCACGTTGGTGTTGAAGATACGGTCGTATTGCTCTAGCGACGTGTTCTCGATAGTACCTCTCTCGAGGATTCCTGGAACAGTGAGGTTACGATCAACACCCCATGAGACACATGTGAGATTGTACAAGTGTTTTAAGAATCAAATATCGAAGCAGGTCTAGTTTGTTTAGTCTTATTGTTTGCGAGACAGAATATACACATTTTGATATACAACAGAGCGACACAAATCAGGACAGTGGAGTCGGTCAGCCAAGCCTTAATTTTTGTACTGTCTGATGATGACTCTTTCATAAATGACTAATGTATATTAATTAGTAATAATAAATTTAAAGAGATTAAATTCTCCAATACAGATGACTTAATGGGAAGCTTTTTTTGGCAATCTGAATTTATTGGCGAATACATTTTTCAAACCAATTTACAAACATTGGTCCTAAAAAATAAAATTATTATTATTATTTAGCACTGTGTCTTACTACCCGTTCGGGTTATACACTTTAAGTACTAATTACGCTAATAGATTAGGAATTGAGAAGGTTGAATTAAAGGAAGTGAACCCGCATTTGCGTGGAGGGAGAGTGGAAAACTATTTAGGAAAAACCACCCCCAGTTCACCCGACCGAGATTCGAACCTCGATCTCCCCGTCCTCAGCAGTCGAGCTCAACACGACAAGCGCGTTAGCCAACTACGCCACCGAGGCGGGTCTAAAGAAAAAAAAAAGGATGAAATTATGTATTACCATATCTTGTTATTATGATATTATAAGTTTTTATTTTGAAATTGGATTGGGTACATTTGAACCTTTCAACAAATTCTTGACTCCGTCCAAAACTGGACCCCAACCCTTACAAAAAATATTGATTATTAAGTTATAAAATGATAAATTTGGACCAAAAAACCACCGAGAAAATTAATAACTGGAACATACGAGGGACAGGGGGACCTACGGCACTTAGGAATAAACACAAAACAACTATAAGAACTATGTTACAATTTGGAAAGACATTATTTCAGGATGGTTTACTAATACTTGGGGCTCAGCTTACAGAAAATGTGCATGTTCTCTTGTTTTTACACCCCTTACATCCAGCATTTGGCTTGATAAGTCCATATATTTTCCACTACCGGCTTGCAAGGCCTGTCGTAGCTTCATGTGCCTTATAATCGAACCTAAGACTGGGACAGGCACAACATCCAGTAGCCAGGCCATTAATTCATCACTGTGAAAGGGAAAACACATCTCACCATTGATGCATGTTTCGACCATGCCGGGAATTAAACCCAGGAACCCTAGCTCAGTATACAGACACGGTACTGGCTGAGCTAAGGTGTCCGATTGTAGGTTAACGAGCTAGTTATATCAACTCGTTAATCACCAGCGTTGTTGATGAGGACATCCAGCTTCCCGTAATGTTTGAGCGTCTCTTGAAGGATGTTCCGGACGTCCTGTTCGTTGGTCAGATCTGCCGACAGAAGGTGCGGCCGGGGCTGGTCCCCCTTGGTCTGACACTTGGCCGCTACCTTGTTCAGGTTCTCCAAGTTACGTCCCGTCAACGATAGGCTGGCGCCTAGCGATGACAGGTGGACCGCAGTCGCGGCACCGATACCAGAGCTGGCGCCGGTAATCAGCACCACTTTACCGGTGAAACTCATGTTCCTTTCCTGGACACCCAGACACGAGGAATAAACTTACAATAGTTCACTCCGATATCAACGAATCATCAAATTATTGGGAAGAGGTTCGAGAGATGATAGTAGTAGTTTCCAAAACGCAAAAAGGATAGTGTGGGTCAATTTTAAAGATGTGCTTTTGGGGCGGGAGGGGGGTTAAGCACCAAATAAAAGACTTTATCAGGGTTTTAATACCAGTAATACGCAGTGAATTAAATATAAGAAAAGTGTTCAGAACAAGAGCTTTATAAACTTGACATAAAATTCGACTTAAAGGTAATAGTAAGAAAACAAATGGTTTAAAGCTGCAAATTAATTAGATGCAAATATAAAACTTGGTACCAACCATCTAAATAACCACAACGATTGTAGTTTCGTTAGTCCATTTAAAAAAAATATCTATTTCTAACCTATTTGAAGATATTTACACAAATCAATATTTTAATTAGTGCCTGAACAAGGTGTTTATTTCAATCACCCCCTCCCCCCTTAAATGTAGTTTTAAGGCTCAATTAAACAAGGGTTATTGTTCCTATGTGTAATGAACTGTATCAATTAAGGTATCAAATAAGATCTACAAGTTAAAAAAAAAGCTGAATTATTTGAGTGAGCTAGCTGTATGAATTATTATTATCACCACGTCTTACTAGCCATTCGGGTTATACGCACTTACGCTAATGTGTAATGGTAGGGTGATTGTGAGATGAAATGTAGGACCTACAGTTTAACGTGGGATCTGAACCACGGTGGGAGGCCTGGCATTCCACACATTCACAAGTTGTGATTAATACACGTCTTGTCAGAGGTGAAGGAAGGGTTTGGTAGTCAGATAAATCTGTGCTGGGACAGAGGATTGAACCCCGGCCGCCAGCATAGAAGTCTGACACCTTACCCCTAGACCGCCAGGTCACCAGCTGTATGAACGCAGCTCATTTTAGTAGCAGCGTATTAGTGCGATTCTGAGTTATTTAAATGTAAAAACACAGTTCATTTATTTAATAGTATGTTATTGTGGTTCTGGGTGAGCAAATTTTCTAAGAACACAGCTTATTTTTGTATTATTATTATATCAGTGCAATTCCCAAAATTTTTGAATGGTGTATCACCCCATCAAGTTCCATAATTTAGAGTACCACCAAGATAAAGCTGAATATTCTCCCCCCCACCCCCCTATTTCTGTACATTTTTAATGATTGTGCAGATGTCTGAGCTAGAATAAGTGTGTTGCCACCGCTCCAACAACCATTTTAGTCTGTTTTACTATTGGTTGGACTTGGTCATTAACAGGATTTTGGTAAGCCCCTATCTTAGTCAGACTTTATTTTGTTTTTGCTTCTCATGACGTACCACCGAGAATAATTATATGTGCCACCGGAGGTATGTGTACCTCAGTTTGTGAACAGCTGGTATATGACTTTTAAAATAAATTATCCTGGCTACAAAGTAATTAGGGAATAAAACAAAATACAACCAACCTTGTTTTTGCAAATATGTAAAAGGCATTGCCTAAATAGTTCGTCTAAGGGTGCTTGCATGCTAAGTACACTAAAAAGTTGCACTGACCTTGACTTGAAGGCCGAAAATAAGACCCATCTACAGAATCCCTATGCTCCCTATCCTTATAGCCCATAAAAATGGAAATCGCGTCTACAAAGTCTGTATCCGTAGTCACGTGACCGTGCCAACCAGTGATTAAACTCTTTGAAAGGAAATTTTCTAAAGCTAGGCGCAAGCAGAAAATATCCCAGCAAAACAATTATTAACACAAGTAACATATACTGAAAAAGCGTCCGGGATAGGCTACATTAGAAAGGTAAGTTAAGTGCAGTCACAAATAATATTTTAAAACACGAGCTAGTTAGTCTAATTGCTATGAAAATTCCATTGTTGCTATACTATTGATGTGCGTGCTCTTACAGAGTATTACGCACCTTACGGATACGGAGTACGTAGATGGGGCCTTAGGCCCACCTAGAAGCCTGTAGTACACCCATGGATATTGGCTTTAAACCATGTACTTCAAAAATTACTTCTTTTGAAGTTAGAGAAAATCATATTTTAAAATGAACAATGCTAGCACAAGGAACCTCAGCCTTGAGGTTTATTTTCTTGAAAATTTTTATTAAGGCTTACAAGTTAGATTTGAAAAATGTTATGTAGACTTCTAACGACAATTTACGTACCTGGAAAGGGAAGAAATAATACACTATTCTATGAAGTTTGTTCTTAAACGTGTTTCTCTCTATCAAAATCCAACTAGCCTATACAGTAGGATTATGGTAAGAAAAATAAACTTTCAGAACAAACTTTATCTTAAAATTAGTATAAAGCTTAGTTTTACTGTTTTTGTCACGTATATCTCGCAAAGATGTTTCAGAATATTACATACCTAATTTAATATGAAATTAACTATGTAAAAGTACCGATTTCCTTATCTATGGCACTGACAGACTCCGTATCCCATATATCCTTTATCTATGCCGTATTCGTAGGTTCGTACTCCGTAGAAATTACCCAACTTTAACTTTCTACGGACTACCAATCACAGCCGAGTAAATATGTGCATGCGCATTGAAATAAAATAACGAATGGCGGAGGATCCGTCGCTATGGAAACATACACAAACTGTAAAGATGGCAACACGTGGAGCTATTTCAGAAACATTTTTCTAAAAATCTAAACACCCCGGGAAGGACGGCTTCTGGGAAAATGTTTTCTAAAAAATATCAAGTTCTCAGAAATATTGACTTTGCTTTCGTAGGGTCGACACCCTTATTATTAAAAATATTAACAGTGCTTATGTTTTCATCCAAAATACTAGTCTATCCGTTTTGCAAACACTTATTTATTTTAAGTTTAATAATTAAAATCGAGTTATAAATATATATTCTTGTGATTGTATTTAACCTACATTTTAGTACTGGAAGTTTTCTCAACAAAGTTATTTTTGGTTTAATTCTTTTATTATGATCAGCTGACTGCTTGACGCACACTCCTTGTAGTAGACGATTTTCTTTCGAATTATTTAATTGGACGAAGTCTCTTACTATCTCATTAGTTGAAATGGTCACGTGATTACTAATATACAAATTTCCATTTGCGAGTAAAATTTCGTATGAATCAGGAACACGGAGTACGGACTACGGACCTCGTGATTTGGAGTCTATCTCGGGGCCATATAGCGGCAAATGTTTACTCGCATCACTTCGTGAACTTAGTTATCTATGATTTCCACCTAATGAGCTCATAAAAAAAATTATGACCCCATCATACAAAGTAATATTACATTTTAAAAACATGTTTTAGGCCTAATTATAATAAAATTAATATATGAAAAAGTTATTAAATTATTACTCTTATTTAACAAGTTAAAATGCAATACCTTTTCCTGTTATGGATTCTCACGAACTTACCCTTGGACATTGATCAGATAACTAATTACGTAAGCTAAATGATATTAATGATCTTTCTCATCTGCTTCCGTCAATTCCGACTGCGCTTGCGTGTGCTATAGTTGTGTTCGCGTCGCCTGTTACAAACAGTTCTTACTGTAGTGTTTTTTTAATTGCGGCACTGAAACAACTGTATCCGAATTTGGCTTAGAAGTTAGAACTGAAGAAGAGATAACAATAAGAAGATAAACCGCTCCATTTTTGAATAATGTTTAATCCAAGATAATTGTTTAAAAAAATTTGACTAATATTTAGTTTTCTCAGAACAGACATGGTAAAAAAAAATATCCAAGCCAGTCCCTTTTAATAAAGAAGGTGTGAATTAATTGATTTAGATTAGTAAATAATTAGTTACAACTTACTTTTTGGCATCATCTGACCTGGAAGTTCTTCTCCACATGAATACAAGTTTTCAATGTCACTATCCTGATTAAAGACTACCCAATCCCTCTCCTGAAAGACTTTTTACCTTAAATTAATGCCAATGTAGATATTATATTCACACCTACAATATGCTTGTCTCCCAAGGTTTATTTTGCATCTCTTAAAAATGTTTAAATATACAATTCTAGAAAATCAGTATACAATTGAATCCTAATATAGTGGCCAAAGGAGAGGGATACTTAACCCCTGTATTAAAAGAAGGTGACCTTTAGAGTCACAAATGACAAAGCGGGAGAACAGGGAAAAAAATACAACATATGCAATAATTTACATACATTTTCTGTGACATCAAGACTCAACACCATATGAATGTATGTAACACAGACACCTGTGGATAAGAGGGTAAGAGGAATCAAGAATCTGATTGGCTGACGGACTTCTAGGACAGCGGTGTTTGTCTTGGCCAAGGCCGTACGTAGCCAACCAGTAATTTCAGAGGGTGTCTGACGGGCACATCCCCCGATTGCAAGAGGCCCCAAAAAAAATTATAAGTGTTAAACACCTGTAGAAGCTATCTGGCATTTTTTTTTATGGCAACATAGCCCCCTAACTGCCTGAGTTTAGGACACATTCTAAATATTAAACACCTCTAGAAGCTCTCTGAAGTGGTTTTTACCGTTACACAGCCCTTTAATTTGTACTTGTACATTAATTTTGATAGTGTTTGAACCATAAGATTAATAAAGCCATATACATTTTGTCCATAAAATTTTGGAGGGGATTTGGAAACCCCCTCCCACCCCACCACCTCGACTACAGCCTTGGTCTTGGATTATTATTATTTCTTGGGGGTAATATATGCAAGCATAGTGATACATGATAATGCAGAATTGCTATATTTATCATTTGCTGAAGAAAGTAATGAAGTTGTTAGGGGCAGTAGGTAGCCTACACCAAATGGTTGCAACTTCAAAAGTGCAAGGAAAGATGTAAAACCCTTTGTAAAACTTTATTGGAGACTAGAACATAGATAAAAGAACCTACAATTGTAAGAAATATGCGCCTAAGTCTCAGCAACAAGTATTTAACGAGTACCTACTTTAGTTTCATACAAAATAATTCTAAATTCAATAACACTAAAAAAAAACCCATGGGTTAGTGAAAATCTTGGATATGCATCAACTACTGATGTAATTTTTTAAACATAGATTTTTTTCCCCAAAACACAGAGTCAGGACCATTCTTAGCAGACATGGGGCTCTGGGCAAACTTTGTTTGCGGGGCACCCACGGTTATCTGTCTCAGTCTCCCCCATGGAATAAATTAAAAAAATTTAAATTTTATCGAATGTTAATATAATAATTTGCACCTATATACAAATTTTCAGCCATATAGGGAGCGTATTAGTAAATAATGCTGTAATAGTTAATTATGGAAGCAGTGTTTTTTTTTATACATATAAGGGTTGATTTCTCCACAACCCTTCTTTCGAATCCCCAAAGAACTTTATTTGTATTAAGGTACAAAACAATACTGTGCCGAGTTTGAATTAAATTGGTTAATGTGTTTAAAAGTTATTGTGAGACTTATCCACAACAGACAGACAAATTCAAATCTACGGAGTTAAGCAAAGAACACGCTTCACTCGTTCAATAAATCGAACCACAATATTGTTTTTTTTATTTGTTTTTCCTCTCTTGACAATATTTGCTAGACCACCAATACAGAGAGCCTACTATTCGAGCGCGCAAGCTTGTTTTTTTTCCGCTCTGGCACCCAATCAAGTGTGGCGCTCCTAAAATCACGGAGTCCTGTGTGGTGGTTGCACTGTTTGCACACCCCTAAGGGTGGCATTGGCTACGGAAGTTAAGCTGAAATTGATGATCTGTGATAATGCTGTAATAAAGGAAGCATTCACAAATACAAACGTGTTTCATCGCATTCCAAACATTCTTTGTGTGATTGGAGAATTGTGTGAAAATATGTGATGAGACAGTGTGTGACTCAGTTGGATCAGCAACACCTTATACAACAATTTTTTTTAAAATTTATTTAGCACCGCGTCTTACAACCCTTTTGAGTTATACGCTTAAGTACTAATTACACTAATGGATTAGGAATTGGGAAGGTTGAATTAAGAGGAAGTGAACCCACATTTGCGTGAAGGGAGAGGGGAAAACCATTTAGGAAAAAACCACCCCCAGTTCACCCGACCGAGATTCGAACCTCGATCTTCCCGTCCTCGGCGGTCTAGCTCAACACGACTGGTGCGTTAGCCAACTACGTAATACAACCACGACGTTAAGTATGACACACTTTATCATTTCTTGTAATGAATGGCTTACTTGTACCCAAAAATTCACATCTTCGAAAAGGAATCCTTGGACAGACATTCCAATCGAGGAAAGTAGCACTTTACCAGGTTTCATTCTAGTTCTTGCCAGAGATGTGGAGTCGAAAGCAGTTTTGGGCAGAGTCAAAAAAAAAAAGTCTATAGACTCCACCTCCGGTTTCAAAATAAAAACTAATAATGTATAACAACTATATCATTTTAATTTTCTAATTTTTTTTAGGACCAATATTTTTAATTTTGATTGGTTAATTTATTCAAATATAAATTAACAACCAAAGAATATATCAATGAAGTATTCTGTTATTGAGCATTATAGAGCAATAAATTTGTTATTACTAATTAATATACTTCAAACACTTATGAAAGTAAGAAAGTAGAAAAATAGAAGAGTCGGAATCGGAAACTTGGGGTACCGCAACTCCACAGCCCTGGTTATTACTTGAAGGTCTATAAAAAAATCGCAGCTCATTGTCGAACTTCACAAGGATACGGGTAGGCTACAATTTCTTGGAGACAACTAAATTTCATGTACGGTAATTAATTGTATGATTAAAAATATGTTAAGATTTTAATATTTAAAACTATACAGTAGTAAACCTTAATCCCTTCAACCTCCATAAGATGTTCAATATTATTTTACGCTCTTTATTTCTGTAATGGGCATGTAAGGAGGATGGATAAAGAAAGGATGACAAAGAAAATGTCGGAAATGAAGCATGAGGGAAAAAGATCGCAAGGGAAGCCGGGAAAGAGATGAAAGGAGCAGATAACAGAAAGTGTGCAAGTGAGAGGAGAAGAATGAAAGGAATTAAAGGAGGAAGAATGGTGGAAGGATAGAGGAAGATGGGGAGGCATTATACTAAACTGACCTGACCACAGGCTGGAAACTGTTGATGATGATTATGCGTCATCTATACAGCTTCATCATCCATGTTCTTGCTGCGTATGTCACAGTACGATATTTAATAGTCTAGTTTGAAATAAATAAAACACTTCCCCTTTGTTCATTCATGTTTATTATCAAAGAAAACTTTCATCGTGTTTGAAAATACAATTTCAGACAAAACATCTGGGTCTTCGTTTCGTACACCAGCGACAACTTCCAAGATTTGTCTGTAATTAAACAAAAAACAAGGACAGAAGAATAAGAATACATTCAATACATTTGTAACTTGGAGAAGACACCTTAACTTAAACGGTAATAGACATGTCTATTGAGCTATCGTTCCAGGTTCAGTTTTAGAATATCTTAAAGTTTTTACTATTGGTGAAATCACTGTTTTCTTTCTCCTTTTAAAGAGATGATTTGTTGGCAGAGGATTGGCCGCTGTCTATTCTCATGACTATAAAGAGTAACGTGTGTGTGTGTGTGTGTGTGTGCACTAACATCACTTTACGGCCTAGGCTTAGCTAAAAAATAATTCTTATGACAAGAGCGTTTTACTACATTTTTTACTGAATTTATATGTTTTGTCCTTACCCATTCCTGGTGCATGTTTAGGACGGCGATCTACGCAGGCCCGACAGCCATTTTTTCTACTTGTACACTCTTATCCGATATATATTTACACCACTCACTTTTTCTCTCGTTTATTACTTTATTTGTGGCAATAGCTTATCATTGATATGGTAGCGCCATCTACCAGATTCAATATGAAGTATCCAGCCTGAATAAAAGTTTGGTGGTTCGTTGATAGATGCCATTACAATGACTTATTGCAATGAAATGTTGATTCTCACGCGCACCCGGGAATGTTAGGAAAAATATAGCCTCTGTTCGATGCCCGCGCCAGGAAATAGGTTAGTGTTTGTATTTAACTAGTTCTTTTTATGTTATATTATTTATATTTAGCACCACGTCTTACTACCCATTCGGGTTATACGCTTTAAGCACTAATTACGCTAATGGAATAGGAAGGTTGAATTAGAGGAAATGAACCCGCATTTTGCGTGGAGGGAAAGTGGAAAACCATTTAGGAAAAACCACCCCCAGTTCACTCGACCGAGATTCAAACCTCGATCTCCCCGTCCTCAGCAGTCGAGCTCAACACGACAAGCGCGTTAGCCAACTACGCCACCGAGGCGGGTTGTATATTGTTTGTTAGGTTAAATTCTTAACTTGTTTTAATGTCAGATCTGGTTAAGAGTAAGAAAATGCAGAAGCCTTAACTTTAGCATTAAAGCTGTATTATATTTTTTCATTGTAAGGATAAAGGTGATTAACCTAAAACAACTAGCTTCGGTGGTCGAATTCCGGTCGGGTGTAATAATGGATTTTCCTCAATGTTTTTTTCACGCTTGCTCCACACAGTTGCAGGTAACATTCCTCCAAACGCAACCTTTTCAATCCCTAACACATTAGCAGAGTTAGTACATATGTGTACAACCCTAACGGGTAGTAAGACACGGTGCCGAGGAAAAGGTCCGAATAAAACATACCCGATATGGCATGGCTCGCTGCGCCCCTTTACAGTGCACCCTGGTTGCCACTTCTCCTTCTTCACGGAAGGGAACGACGTCTTGACGTGCTTGAACCCCGCATGGGTCGGCCGCACCTCGCACCACGGGCAGTCCGTCTCCAGCATGAGTCGCTCGCTTGGGATACAGGACACCACTTCGAGGTTCTCGCTGGTCTTCAGCGAACTGTTAAGAGGAGACGACACAGATCGGTTAAGGTGCGTCGCAGATTCAGAGATTGACCTCTAAAACGTTCTTCCTACAAGAATAATTGAACCATAGTAGTCCTCTAACCTGGGTTTGAATCCTACCAGAGCCACACTAAATATAGTTCACTACAAATGTGGGTTAAGGTCTAATTTAATGGGAATGTACCCGCATTTGGGTGAAAGGAGAGTGGGTAGCTATTTTGTAAAAACCACTCCTTAGTACACATGGTCAAGATTCAAATCGTCACCTTCACGTCTAGGCAAGCCGGTTATTGCGAACCTAATGCCATATACCATATGCCCATTGACGCAGGACCATTTAAACTTAATCCTCCTAATATGACCTCCTTAAAATAAGAAAATTGGTCTTGTACTAAATTGTGAAAACCAAAAAAGGATAGATTCTTTTTGCCAAGGCAGGGGGAGCCACCTTTACTTCATTTTATGTGCGCTGCGTCTTATGACCACATTCAAGCTAACCTCATATTTACAATGATACGATACGGAAGATGAAGGTAGAAATGATAGGAAATATAGTCACATTTGTGTGGAGAAAGAGTGGGAAACCAATTAAAGAAAAAGAGAAGAGAGAGAAAACCTCCATAGGTACACTCGTTAGGGAGTTAAACCCCGATCTTTCCGTCACCAATAATCGAATGAGAGTGACGTCTAAAACTATGAGACCACCAAGGCGGCGGGGTATGACGGGTCCCCTTGAATTAATTACTATGAGGAAAACTTTAAGCGTTTAGAAGGATAATACTGACCAACCGTTAATACCGATGTAAAACCCCAGGTCGAGAATAATCTCCACGTCCTGTTTTGAGCCGTCAAACGAGTGAACGACACCCCCTGTCAGCCGATCCCTGTTGTTCGATAAGATGGTGATGAAATCGCTGGCCGAGTTGCGGCAGTGCAGGAACAGCGGTAGGTCCAGACTCTCGCTCAGATCTAACTGCTGTTCAAAATATCTGTAACAAAGAGCAGGCGTGATAGTCGTCGAGAGCACAGTAACACACACATTCTCAACTTAGTAACAAAGAGCAGGAGTGATAGTCGTCGAGAGCACAGTAACACACACATTCTCAATTTAGTAACAAAGAGCAGGCGTGATAGTCGTCGAGAGCACAGTAACACACACATTCTCAACTTAGTAACAAAGAGCAGGCGTGATAGTCGTCGAGAGCACAGTAACACACACATTCTCAACTTAGTAACAAAGAGCAGGAGTGATAGTTGTCGAGAGCGCAGTAACACACACATTCTCAACTTAGTAACAAAGAGCAGGAGTGATAGTCGTCGAGAGCACAGTAACACACACATTCTCAATTTAGTAACAAAGAGCAGGCGTGATAGTCGTCGAGAGCACAGTAACACACACATTCTCAACTTAGTAAGCAATTTAATTCCACAAATTAATTTACATCAGACAGCTAGAAAAGATTTATTAGCAACACACATTTAGGATATACTTGTAAAATTTATATAACACCACGTCTTACCACCCGTTCGAGCTATTCGCTTAAGTACTAATTAAGGTAGGTTAGGAATTGGGAGGGTTGAATATAAAGGAAGTGAACCCGCATTTGGGAGGAAGGAGAGTGGAAAACCCCCTCCAGTTCACCCGAGCGAGATTCGAACCTCGATCCTCGTCCTCGACAGTCTAGCTCAACACGAAACTAGCTCGTTAGCTAACCACACCACCGAGGCGGGTTTCAGACTATATGCTTATGTACTAAGTATGATAAGGAATTATTAATGAGGATGGTTAAATTTAGAGAAAAAGTACCTGCATTTTCACAGAAAGAGAGAGCGGGAAACTATTTAGGGGGAACCACCCTCAGTAAATCCGGCCAAGATCAAACCACGATTTCCCCGCCATCGTCAGTCTAGTCTACTGTAAGGGTAGCGTGTTAGACTACGCAGCACTGAAAAGGTATATAAATTCTTTGCTGTTACCTCTTGAGAGGTCCATACCTTTTTTGAGTTTCCTTAGGACAGAACTTTAGCCTATCGTAATCCAGCCCACACTCTCCGATCGCAACGACTTTCCCCTTCTCTTCTGTGGCCAAGTCCTTTAGTGACTGCAAATACAGACTTGCATCGCCTGACTCCTCAAACTCCTGGCAACGCGTAGGATGACAACCGACAGTCGAGTACAGTCGATCTAGAAATAAATAAATAGGCTAGACCATTAAAAACAAAAGAGTTGGTACAGTCACCTTAAAAATAACAATATGATACAAGCTTTGGTGATTGAATATATTTCCCAGATATCATTCTCGCAATAGACTGGAATTTTGAAGACAGAGAGTTCAAGGTTCGAATCCTGGTCGGGTGTAATGCAGGTCCACTTGAGTTATGTGTTAGGTCTACTTTTTCAATTCAAAGCAAGTCAAATCGATTATGGGAGTTAATATGAGATATTTCCAAAGTCGAATAGAAGTTTGAATGTTTAAAAAAATAAATTAATGTTGGATAAAAAATGTACTTAGCATAACTATGTAGATTTACTTAATTTAGATGTTAAATATAATTTACAAAATCCATATTCCAAACATAATATATTTTGTCTTGAAATAAGAAATTAAATTAGTATCACAAAATGTAATTTAATTAGTTCTTATTTTTTTAAACACTAACACTAATTTGTGATGGTAATAACAACAGGCAATTTAAAAAAAAAGTTTTGGCTCCAAAATATTTTTTTTGGAATCAAAGAGAATAAGTATTCAAAAAGAGGTCAAAGTTTTTGAAGCTTCACACACCTCTAGTAGACCCTACACTTCTTCTAAATTCAACCTATTCTGGACAAATAGTAAGACACGATGGAAAATAGAAACTTTCCTGACGACAATGGCCAAATACAACATGAGTTTAACGCCTTGGCCAACTTGGTCAACCCTGCGAATAAACGTAAACTTCAGTCCAATATTCATATAAAGAGCCCTATCTGTAAGTTAGAAAAGTTACAGATCTATTTTATATATCAAGTCATGTGATGTTCATGTGTTCCTTTTGATATAAATTATCAATACCTATAAAATAAGAATATGGTAGAATGTTATTAATTTTGAAAGCAAAAGAAAATGTATTTTCTATAAAGGCTTTTTATACGAATATTCTATTGTAGTCATATTGCGCTGTAACAACTTGTTTGTGAAATGTACCGTCAGAATGAGCCAGCTTGAGGGCCTCCTTGCTCTCCTCCAGACTACCCCCTGTTATGATCATCCTCTCGACACCCGCAGTCCAAGCTCTCGTCAGGACATGCTTAAAGTCATCCTCGTGTTTACGAGAGCCATGGTACACCCCTCTGAACATGGGATCCGTCAAGTTAACGGCGATATCTGAATAATACATAACTAACTATGAAGCAAACATTTATATTGTTGAAACAAGAAATAATAAAATTAAAAGGTGATAATTCGAAAACTCTTGATAATATAAGACGCCTTTTCTTTGATATATCACCTAGGGCCTAATTATAAAATTAAGATTGATGGAACATAAATTATCAATAATATACGTCACCTTTTCTTTGTTTTTCACTATAATAATATATTTCAATTTTATTAATACATAACCTCCTCCTTCACACACTAAAAAAACCCAACCCAAAAACAAGATTTATTTAAATTTAATAATTATTAATAGTAATAGATAAAAAAAACAATGATTAACTAAACAACAAGCTAGATGTACTCTTAACAGTTTTTACGAAATATTTTGTTCTACATACCAATATATTTTCTAATTGACATTTTAAATTTTGCTCATTCGAGTAATTCACATGCTAATCAAATAAATAAATAAACACATTTGACAACTCGGTTACATTTAAAAAAAAAATCTACCCAACATTCAAAGTAAAAATATACTACAACTAATTATTTTTCTTTTCAAGTTGAAGTTGTACTGGGGTGGTCGTCTCAGTAGCGGTTGCTAACAGAAATGTTTTGAAAGCTCATAGAGACCGTGATGTGAAAGTGTGTTTTTGGTGTAAGCATTTCAACGGTTGCTTAAGGAGACGAGGAAGATGTAGTTTTGGAAATGAAATAGCTGTACTCAAATATACAATCGAGTGCGAAAAAATCTAATCGTGAATGTTAACCTAATAAAGCTCAAGTTTTAAAGGAGTATAAATCCAGCATGGGGCACGCCTGGCCAAAGTATACGGGACAATCCCCTGTAGTGAAGTCCAAAGTTGCTAATGACAAAGAGGGTAAAAGTGTTGATCCAGAGGTGTCTATTCACGAAGTGCCTAAGGGCAGTAGGCCATTTGGTTCCCAAAATATAACTATAGGGTAGGATTATGGTAAAAGATAAAGCCTTACAAGCGAGTTTCCTTAAAAATCATCGTATATATTAGGTTATATAAACTTATTTAAAGAAATAAACTAACCAGCTTCGAAATTTGTTATACTCTTCAAAACTTTCACTAACTATTTATATCATTTAACTAATCACACATTGATGTATCTCATATATTCAATCAAATTAATGAACGATATTAAAATGCCACCGTTCCTTGGATGGATGTAAGAAAGAAAGAGATACCCGAAAGTTTCCTTCTCTCTTACACAATAGTATACAGACGACATCTCTAGAATTTCAGCCACAGATGTCCATCCAGTTATATTATAGAGATCAATGATCGTTAGCAAATTGTCTGTGCTTTTTTGTTTATTCATAAAATTATTTATATAAGGTTCATGGATATAAACACAGGTTCGTCTGTTATGTTTAGACTTAGATTTTGATGAGGTGTCTAATGCCTTATAAATAAAATAATTAATTTAAAATAAATCTAACTTTAGTTTAATTTGATCTGTTGTTTCTTTGTGAGTGTAATGATAGTATTGGGGTTTTCATGACTAAATCTCCTAAATAAAATACAGTTTATTTTATGATAAATTATTGCTTGGACATCATTCCCTATTTAGTTATTTTAAAATTCTGTATTCCCTGCTAGTTTCTGATATTTTTTTTTACGGTTCCTCGGCCTGAAATATTAATGCCTAAATATTCGTAAATTTGAATAAGTGGCAGGTGGATAGGAATTCATAAAATAAGAGGGGAAAAAATATGTCTTTAGATTTTAAAGACTAAGTTTTTGGGGACAAATACATAAAATAATAATGGTGAGAGTTTGAAAATTTAGATTTAACTGTTCTAAATCTCTTGCAAGTCTTAGAAACTGTAGCTTTAAACACAATAATGCTTGATTTAAGGTATACACATTTTTTTATGACAAAATATAATCTACCTTAATAACAATAAAATGGTTCCTGCCTCAAGTCTCCAGCTCTATTTTTCCTAATATATGTGAGTTTTGGTGTACATAAGTATTAATAGGCCTATAGTTATTTTTATACTGATGATCAACTTTTATTAAATGTTGAGTCTTTAAACTGGACTGTCTATATCTGTATTTAATTTTGTATGAAGTATTAAAAACTGTGTACATCAACTGAAAATGTATAAACATTATTTTAGGGATTTGATCAAAATTATATGATTTTTACAGTGTTTGAGCCTACTTCAAGTATGGCGACAGAAATAAATAAGGAAATTGAAGCTGATGAATGCTATAATTCCACTGGATATTCATCAATCACCTTTCCTTTGATTAAAAAAGAACTTGAGGTAATTTACATTTAAACTAGCAATATTATCTGTATTCGTTATGCTTATATTGATGTGGGCATAGTTAATTTAAAATCAATTTCCCCTTATTAGTTTTATGTTAGTAAATATTCCATAAATATGTTTATACGGTCAAATTAAGTTTAAGGTGATACATTCAACAGAAACTAGTTATATTAAATCTTCACTAAATTTAAAAGCACAGAAAACTAGGGTGAAATTGCCATCTTATGAAGGTCAGATTTATTATAAAATTTAATCAAAATTGTAAAAATTAGTAAAACCAGACTTTAAAAGGATTTAAACCTATTGCATATGTAGAAATTATGGTATGAATTTTAAACACCCCTAAAAAAAAGTAGCATATATTTAGCTCTCTATTTGCTTATAATCTATTTGTCACAGAAGTGTGTTATAAATTAAACACAACTTGGGAGGAAAAGATATGTCATTATGTCAACACTATATTAACTTTGAATAATTTGAAATAAATTTTATCATAGAAATCCATTATTTTATAATATTAAATGAAATCAATACAAAACAATGTACTTGTACATACATAGGAATGAAAATATTTATACCATTATTTAATGATAAAAGTTGTTTATTCTAACACACTAATTTTGACCTATCTGTTTCTAAAATTACCACTTGGTATATTTTACACTAATACTCTTATAATTATTGCTTTATTTCTAGATTGAATCTGAGCCTATTACTGGAGACTTCACCTCATATGATAATAATGAAATGTGTGGACCTCAATATACTGTAAAAAATAATCTAACTTACAATAAGGGAGAATTAACTTTCCACCTATCTGAAATTGAACATTGTGAAACACATAGTGGTCAAACACAATACAATTGTGAAGCTTGTGGTAAATGTTTTGCTAACAACTCTAATCTAAAGGATCACCTCCTTCATAGTGGTCAAACACAATACAAGTGTGA
>CABFVX010003796.1:45643-77831 GCA_902151425.1 Timema shepardi | reverse complement strand
TTCCGCTGTTTATCTCGAGTGGCGAGCATCTGCTCTTTGTTCTTTAATAGTTTATTATTCTTTCATAAATAAAACTAACAGTAATGTTCGTTAACAATAATAAAAGAAGGTCGTTAAAAACTTGATTACTTTTGTTCGAACGACAAACTTTGCTTAAAAGTGTTACGTTCAAACAATCATTTAGCTTATAGGTTTGTAGGAAGTATTACTGTTTTTAGCCTAAATCTACTTATTTAAAGAAACAAGTCATGAGTATTGAACTTAGTTATGCTCTTCAAACCTTTTATCAACCCATTTACTATTTCGTTTAGCTAATCATACATTGATATATCTAATATATTCATAAAAATTAGCGAATGTATTTGCTATTAATCTGAGGAAATGTGTTGGGAAGTTATTGTCTACACTAGGTCATACGATGGAGTCTTGAATGTCACAGTGGGTGTGAACCATTTACCTCTATTAATATAACTCGATGGACATACACATACACATTGCCAAGAACCAAAGCGTGACGCTCAAGTTTATCATTTACTACATTGTGAGGGGAAATATTTAACGGTTTCTTTCAATGTTCTTATGAGAGAGCATGTATCTAACGAATAAAAATATTATTGTTTGAAAATAGTGAAGAAATATACCACACTTTCCTGAAGAAACATTTACATTAAAGGATATACCATTCAGTTTTACAGTTAATATTGTACAAATACGAATAACATCTTTAAATATGTAGTTATCAACAATGTTATTTACGGTCTGCCAAGACTACACTTATGTTTAAAGTTGGTTACTAGCTTGTATATTGGTTTCAAAAACTATATTATATTGCAATTTCAATAAATATAAGGAATAAGGTATCTTAAAACTTGATTACATTTGTTTGAATGACAAACTTTGTGTAGTTGCTATACATTCAAACTATCACTTAAGTTACAGGCGTGTAGGTGTTATGTAGTCAGCCGGAAGGCTGTGAGTTTTTTTTATTCATTGCTCTCTTTTTCATTTCCATTTCCTTGACTCTCAACCATGTAATGGCGGCGCTAGGCTGAAGCATGTTATATTGGCATATTATATCTATTACCATCATGTGTAATTATTTCTCTTACGAATAACTTACTCAGTCCAAAACTATAGTAAGGTTACAACAACTGGCGACGAGTGATTATTTTTTATTATTTCAAGAAACCTGAGTTTATTTTGTCTGTAGTATCGTGCGTAGCTCTTGTGTGTGTAATTTTCGTACGCCAAAAGCTTCAAGATGCCTAAGTGATCCACTTTTGACTCTCGTCTTGAGGACATCATGTCATATTTTGCCAGGTTTGAATATTTATGCACCACTGAAACAATTGCAGTCGACGTATGAGATGCATTGGCCCAGTCACCTACCAGGTGTTAACAAATCTCTGCTCACCGGTCGCACCGGGAACTAAGACTAAAGACTTTATTCGAAACTCACTACGCTCCCACAAGATCAATGTACAAAGAGCGTTCTGCCTTTAGTTCTCGCAAACAACGTGCGGGAGAATCCTACGCAGCCTTCATCCTATCTTTACTTCATCTTGCCATCACATCGTCACCCGAGAATGCAAGTGTTCTATCTCCAAAATTGTTAAATTTGAGATATTTGGTGTTTACGTTTATTTAGAATGCACATGGTTCACCTGCGGTAAAATTGAGACTACTATATAATTGCTTAAAGAAGATACAAGCTCGAGTTGTCATCTAATAACATTGGTTTTATACACAAGGTCAAACTTCAATGCTCTTTTACACAAAAGGGAAAAATTGGACATAGAACACTTGCATTCTGGGGTGACGACATGTAGCTTCGGAACATTCCTGGATGACGCCCTCAAGTCGCAGTTTTATCACAACATCTCGTCGGACATGGTTCGTGACAATATCAGGAATGAAGAGGGTAACTTACTTCAGATCCATGGTTGCTCTCGCTAATCGCTACGAGATCCCTGGACCAGCCAATGTACCGGCAAATGCCAGCACATACCCTAATCTCATCTACGTGGTTCGCCCAAATCAACAGAAGAATAAGAAATTCACGAAAAAATTCCATTCCAGTCAAGGACTAAAACCTCAGCTCTTGTCAGGACCTAATCATCAGCCGTCTCAAAACGCGTTCTGTGCAGGTTGTGGTGGGCCTCATGCTAGGCCTAACTGTCCCTTCAAAAATGCGCAATGTCATAACTGTCATTTTAGAGGAAATATTGCTAAGGTTTGTCGCAGGGTCAAAAATTCCTCTCAGCATCAAGGAGGTGTCCGTCAAATTCAGGAGAACATACCTTCAGTTTCTGTCCAAGCTACTACAGCTTGTGATGGTACGTGGTCAACAGTAGTCAGGTACCAGTTCTCAGCAATGTCTAGTTGGAAGTCAATGGTGTACCTTTCACCATATAAGTTGATACAGCGACCAGCGCTAGTCTTATTGGTGAGCCAATGCACCTTGCACATTTCAAACGCCTTCCTCCTGTGAGTACCACTCCACTTCGTGGTTGCACTGGGCACGAACTAGATCTTTTGGGGGAAAACCCTATTATAATTTCTTATCAGGGGCAGTCTGATACGTTACCCTTAGTAATGGTTCGGGGATCCTTCCTCTCCCTATTGGGCATATCTTGGATCAGCCATATTCATCTGGATTGGAATGCTATCTTCCCCATCAACTATGTTCGGCAGGTAAAAGGTGATGCGGTGGGCCTGCTCAGGAATAAATATCCCCCAGTCTTCAAAGAGGTACCAGATGACATTAAGAATGTGGAAGTTAATGTAGTTCTGAAAGAGGGAGCCATTACGGTATTCTATGGCCCTCGTGTCATTCCTATTCCTTTGAAGAATGCTGTAAAAAAGTCGCTTGAGGAAATGGAATCAAGTGGTTTTATACAAAAAACCAATAATCACACTTGGGGAATACCTCTGATAATTGTTCCCCGGGACAACAAATCTGCACGGGTGTGTGGAGATTTCATCGTGACAGTAAAGCCTCAGTTAAATCTTGAGCACTATCCTTTACCGGTTATTGATGACTTGTCTACTGTTCAAGGTTCTGTTTTCAGTGTACTCGATCTCTCCCAGGTTTACCAACAGCTAAAGTTGGGACCAGCATTTCAGGAGATTTTGACTTTGAGCACTCCGTATGGACCATACAAGTGCCTTTGCCTTCCATATGGCTTGGCTTCGACTCCAGTCATCTTTCAAAGCGACATTAGTCAGGTATAGGCAGGTATTGATTGTTTTATTTATTTGGATGACATATTAGTGTCAGGTAACACCACTGAGTAGTGCCTAAGTAAAGTTGAAGTTATTATACAAAGGTTTGTGAGATATAATGTCACTGTCAAACTGGAAAAGTGTCATTTCCTAAAGCCAAGTATGTATTAGATTTTTGGGTCCCATTTTGGATGCCCAAGGGCTGGATCCAGATCCAGACTGCATCTAAGCTCTCCTTCAAGACAAAGAGCTTTCATCAAAATCTGAACTTCACTCGTTCATTGGGTTTGTAACCTTTTACGTAAAGTTTATCCCCAACATGTCCACTATACTTCGTCCGTTGTATGCCTTGCTCAAGCAGGATGTGATTTGGGAGTGGGGATATGAGCAACAAAGGGCTTATAATTAGTGTCTTCAGGAATTGAGTGGCGATCAGGTCCTTATTCCATACTCTACGGACTGCCACATAGAATGACCAGTGATGTCTCTCAGTATGGTGCGGGTGCTGTCATCTCCCACATCTTCCCCGATGGGGTGGAACGCCCTATCGCTTTCGTATCTAAGACCTTCTCCAATGCTGAAAAAACTACCCCCAGAATGAGCTTCAGGCTGCAGCTATAATTTTTGGACTTGAGAAATTTAGTAAATACCGGTTTGGCCAACCTTTTGAGCTATGCACTGACATAGTGGCGTTGGTGTCTATTTTTGGGTCTAAAGCTAAAATGTGTCCTCTCACTGCTCATCGCTTACAGCGTTGGGCCATCCTGTGGTCAGCCTTCCATTATAAGATCACATTTCAAAAATTTGAACTGATTACTCATGCTGATTTTCTTAGCCGAAACCCCCTCCCTGAGCAGAATGAGGAGGAGTCTGATATCTACAAGTTCTCTTTTGTGTCCCTTGGACCTATAATTGTGGTCCAGGTGGTCACCAATACCAGGAAGGATCCCATATTGAGTTGAGTGCTCAAATATGTCCTCAATGGTTGGCCTGATGGGGTGCCCGATGAAGGTCTTGCCCCTTTTCATCGGCGAGCCCTGGAATTGTCGGAAGAATCTGATTGTTTATTGTGATTGTCTAGGGGCATCGTCCCGTCAGTGCTTCATCCCAAAGTCCTGGAGCTCCTTTATGAGCTTCCTCCTGGTTCTAGTCGCATGAATAACCTAGCACGTGGTTTTGTGTGGTGGCCAGGCCTCGATGATGAATTGGAAGCTAGGGTAAGCAGGTGTGGTGTTTGCCAATCATTCCAGTAAACTGCTCCTCATGAGTCTTTGATTCCTTGGTCCTGGCCTACTAGGAGGTGGCAAAGGATTTATATTGATTTTTGCTGAATTTGAAGGTAAGACTCTACCAATTACTGTAGATGGTCATTCTAAATGGCCCGAGGTCTGCATCATGCACGAAAGCACCTCAGAAGACTACACTTGTAAAGCTCTGTGCTCTATGTTTGCAGCCTGGGGAGGTTGTTTCTAACAACGGCGCACCGCTCTCATCAGCTGCATTCGCTAGTTTTCTGTATAACAATGGAATTGTACATTCCCCTTCTCCGGTTTACCAACCCCAATCTAACGGTTTGGCGGAGATTGTCGTTAAGATCACCATGATAGCTCTCATGAAACAGTTGTTTGATGTTTCTACTAAATCCAGAACCATTCAGCACAAAGCTGACGCCTTTCTTTATCATATCGCAACACGCCTCACACCTTAACTAAGGTGACACCAGCTGAATTATTTTTGGGCCGAAAGCCCCACATAAAGCTTTCACTTCTCCACCCGTAAATGGTTCTCAAGCAAAGAGTGAAGGAGGCTCAGGCAAAATTCACTGCTTCACAATCTTCCACGGTCACATATTTCTCCCCAGGTGACCTAGTATGGGTGCGCTCTGTCACTAATCGCAAGCTCAAGGTGGTTCCAGGGGAAATTTAGCATAGAGTCTCAACTGTCTCATATTTATATATTGTTGGTGGACGCTCCAAACAAATTTCAACATCTCATCTACGCCTCCGGGACCCCAAGGCTGTTCCAATTGAGTTGACATGGGATATGTCCAAGCAGGCCATGCCAGCACCTAGGACTACCCTTACATCTGATGGACCTACACCGGGCCGTCTAATTCAGCCATCTCCAGTTTCTGATTGCTCCCTCCCAGCATCTCCAGCTCCGGAGCCCTTCACGGATTCCACTCCAGTGGCCCTTTGTCAGGCTCCCACAGTGTGATGGCTCTTGCTCACAACCCTGTGAAACCTGCTGCAGCGTCTCCGAGAGTGTCTGCCCCACGAACAGCCTCGTCAAACTCATCGCCTGGGGCAGCCCCATAACAACTCGCTCTGTACGTCAGGTCATAAAACCCCCAATGTCCAGACTTTGTCTATGTTTCGCATTAGTCAGAACTTTGATTGTATTCTCTTCTTGCTCACTGTACTTGATTGAAATCAAGACTATTAATGGTACCCAAGGACTTATTGTTACTCATGTACTCTATATGCCATCATCGGCAATCAATGATAAGTTAATTATGCGTGGGAGAGTGTTATGTAGTCAGCCAGAAGGCTGTGAGTTTTGTTATTCTTTGATCTCTTTTTCATTTCCATTTTCGGGACTCTCAAACATATAATGACGGCGCTAGGCTGAAGCATGTTATAATGGCATATTATATCTATTGCCATCATGTGTAATTCCTTCTCTTGCGAATAACTTACTCAGTCCTAAACTATAGTAAGGTTACAACAGTATAAAGTATTATTATATTACCATTGGCACATATCTTGTATATTGCTTTCAGAAACCATCTTATGTTGAAAGTTCGATAAATATAAAGAGGCAAGTTAGCTAAATATGTATTGCATTTGTTTGAATAACATACTTTGTGTAGCAGTCTTTACGTTCAAATGATAATTTAGGTTATATGCTTGTAGGAAGTATGGTATTTACTAAAGACTGATTTTAGTAATACTCCCATTCTGTAAAGGTCTATTTCGTACCATAATACTATCATATATAGAATATTTCGGTAGAATGAAGGGTAATTTGGAACAGAAATAGAAATTTCCTTCTTGAAGGTATTTTATCCTAACTAAAGTAAACTAATCACTTCTTTGGTTTTACATGACAGCTAGCACAAGCTAGCAGATGGTATCAGTAATGCCAACATTGTCTGTAATTAACTTTTGGCAAAATATTTAGAAATATTTATTATTTGCTAATTACTACTAATATTATCAATCACTTTTAACAATACTTCCCCAAAGATTACAGTATAATTTTATTTTCCATAGTCAAATTTAAGGAAAAAAAGTCTAGTATTTTCATTATAGTTTTTCTTTTAGCTCTTGTTGCAACTACAGGTTAAATAGAGAGTGAAATTTTAGATTTGATGGTATTATATTTAGTTATTAATATTTTTATATATGTCGTCGCATATATTTAATATAAATAAATGGTTTGTGATAATAAAGAGGAAAAATCATACAATATGTTTGGGAAATAATATAAAGCTTAAATTTTGTAAACACGAGTATTAATACAACTCGCCGTCCAACCTGCAACAAGTTACTCTACGTTATTAACTGGCAGCATAGCTTCTATCCAGTGGCCATTTTGGTTTTAAGCATATAAATACACTTTTAACGTGCTCATGCTTTTAATAATTAATTGGAATTAAACAGCAAAAGAAAACTTTAATAATAAACAAACAACCAAACGGTTATTCTCATAACCAAAATGTAAAAATTTTAAATATACGTTATAACAGTTAATTATTGTATTAAATACAGTAAATAAAAACACGTGCGTGAGTCAATAAGTTGAAGAACAAAATATTTTATTGTTGAGTACTATTGATTTGTGTTTAGGCATGTCTATTCTACCGTTAGTAATTTTATTACAAATTTGAATAATGCAGTGTCTTTTTTAAAATACTAATTCAGCTACTTAGTAATCTTTGTGTTCTTTTGTGAATATTATTTCGGTGTGTGAGCGTGCCTTTCATGGGAAATAAACGGTTTTTTAGTGAGCTTTGAATAATTATTTATCTAATATAACAATAAAGAGTACGATAAAAAAAAATAGCTAGTGTTTCTCAGTGATCGATATACATTAATCGAAAATCTAAGTGTATCAAGATTATTAAATAAATCTTTTAACCCCTAGATTGTGTTGTGTTGTGTTGCCCTCTAGGCTAAACCTCGATTTTTAGGATTTTTATAGTTTTCCAAAAAGTCTGTGAAGTGTAATAAAAATACTTGCGAGTCTTTCTCCAGTGTTGCTTAAATAAATACCAGACAGGTTAAGAGTTCAAGTCAAAAGTCATTGTTGTTTTATTAGAGAATCTGTAATAACAGTTTAAGAGTAAGCCTAGTGAATCTAATCCCGCACAGCGACGTTGGTAAGTTTGTTTATTTATTAATTGTATTTTACAAATTCATTAATATAACGGTAATTCATCAAAATTTTCGTACAACATAATTCTCAAGTTTTCTTCATGGTTCTTTAATTTCATTTTACGTTGTCCATGATTACGGTATTTTTTATACTGAAACATGTTGGAAGGATATAAATCAGCATCATTATAATGTCTGATTATCACAAGAAGTAGGACTGAACCAAGATAAGGCTCAGATTTTATACATAAACTTAAAATTAAAATTATTATATTCTTCAAAAAACGTTTTAACAAGAACACGTTCATTACTTTATTAAACTTCATTGGGAGATGCTAACCAACTAATTCAATTTTATTACCGAATTTACAACAATGTTGATCTTTAAACTTCGTTTTTGTCATTAATTTATTGTACACAAGTTTTGTAACTTAATTTTAATATGTTATATGTGTATTTTAGACTTGTTGTCAACCCATGTTTTAATTCAATGTTATATACATTTATTGAAATTTTTTATATATGACATTTTGTTGCTCATTAAAAGCAAAATATAATCAATATTTTGAATATTAAAAGTTACTTAATTCATCTACCAATTTTAAAACTATCTAATTCATTAAATTGAAAATATATATATTTTGTTATAGCTATTCCTGACTTTTCTATCAAAGTCGTAACTTTAATTATTACCACTCCTTTTTCTAAACTTCAGAATGTTTTTTAAACTGTTATAATAGTGTTAAAAAGGTTTATAACAGTGTTTTTTGCTACATGTAATACTACACAGTCAGATTTTTCACATTTATAATGTTATTAATAATACTAACAACAAATAATTATTTGTAATAAAAGAAAAGTATTAAAAATTATAATTTACAATAATAAAAACTAATATGGGATTAAATGCAATTTTTTTAATATTGTACAAAAAATTAATTTCAAACACCAGGTCTAACATCAACATATCAAGGTCAACAATAAACAAAAAATAAATAAAACCGTCACATATATTTCTTGTATACAAGAAATTATATTTTGACTCTCTGAAGTGACAGCTGCTAAACACATGCTTTTACAGATCATAATGGTCGGCGTAGGGATACATAATTTGGTCCAGTTACTTTTCAAAGATGTCAGATGTCAGCTGTGAGCTGTCAGTCAGCTTCAAAGAAGCCATGGGGAACTGTAAACACAATTATATGATAGAATTCTGGTACGAGATAAGGCCTTACAAGCAAGCTTCCTTCAAAAACCAACTTATTATATTTAGCTACATCAACTTATTTAAAGAAAAAACTAACAATTTTTTCAGTTGGTTACGTTATTTAATGCTTTTTCTAACATATTTATTTCATTTAACTAATCACACATTGATATATCTCATATATTCAATCTAATTAATGAACTATATCAAAATGCCCCATTGCCTTGTATGGGTGTAGGAGATAAAGAGATACCTGAAAGCTCCGTTCTCTCTTACACTATGGTATTCAGACGACAACTCGAAAATTTTAACCACAGATGTCCATCTAGTTATTTTATAAAGATCAATGGTGTGGACAATATATGTTCAGTGAGGAAAGTAAAGTTTTACAGTATTCGCTACAGAGTATCAAATAAGAATATATCACAATTTATTATAGTGTCTTGTATCTTATATAATTTAGCCTTGAGTATCAGTGTTGAAATGACACATTGCCTGTGTATAAGAGAAATATATTTCTGAAAGTATCCTTCTTACATACGGAATGGGGTGCAGACGACAACTTGAAAATTGTTATACCAACCTACTTAAATTCATAAAAGACTTTTTTTTGGTATGTTTCTCACATGGATATTAAATAATCCCAACTTCCCGCCAAAAATTTGCGTGTGCTAGAAAAATAAGTAACATTAATTGGTTAAACAAATCCTAAATTATTAAATCAGTAATTTAAAATTGAATAAAGAAACACTGATTATTTCTCTTTATGTTTATTGCGTGGTTAATTTGATAATTAATATGCCCGTTAATAAAAGACCTATGAGATATGCACATTCAGATGGTCATACAGATGTGTGTTATTCTGAAGATGGAAAGTAAGTTTTCTAATTTTAAAATCTCTTATTTCATGGTATTCAAACTAATCAAATCTAGAATAAATTGGACAAATTTAAAATATATCAAACGAATATTCCAAATTATCTTCTACACATTTTAATCAAGCTTATCTTCTATTAACACAAACTAATTTGAGAATAGCAACTATTATAGAACTGAAAATAATTTTTATATTTGTATAATGACTTAAAAAGTTATTTTATTATTTTTCATACATAAGTGTTTATTAGGTAAATTGAATATTAATATTTATAATCCTTTTCAGGTTTTGAACTAGAAAATAAAATTTGGAATCACTTGTCAAGAAAAATTACTTAGCTAATTTGCATACTGTATTGATTTGAGAAAACGTTAACTGTCTAACCACATAAACTAATATACATACCGATATATGTTTGAAAACTAATTTGAATTTTAAAGTTTCAAGCCTTAAAAATAATTTCTTTTCTTGTTTGAACACATTTTTTAGTCTCTTAATGAAACTACACAACATAAACTAGGCCTAATGCACAGATGGGAATCACACAAAGTGGTATATTAAGGTGGTGTCGTAAATATTTAAGTAGGCACACAATCAATAATGTTTTTTATTACTCTAATAAACTCTCCCAATTTATTTAACCTAACTTTTATACCCATCCATACATCAACAATATATTGAGTCTGAATGATTTTTTTTTAGCACTGTGTCCAACTACTCATTCGCGCTCTACACCTATGTACTAATTATGCTAATAGTTTAAAGGATTAGGAATTTTATTTTTTAAAGAAATGTTCCCACATTCGCGTGGAGGGAGGGACGGTGGAAAACCATTTTGAAAAACCACCTATAATACACCCGCCCAAGATTTGATCCTCGACCTCCCCGTCATAAGCAGTCTAGTCTACTGCAAGAGTAGCGCCATAGACAATGAGGCCACCAAAGTGGGTCAAATTTACTATCATTCAATTTAATGACCACTTGTGGGTATTAAAAATAAGAAAACAAATTTGTCAAGTCATTAAATAAAGAAAAAATATATTTTTTATTAATAAAAATATGTACACAATCCCCTTTACTCTGACAAAAATTACAATTTGGGAATTGGATGCAATATGTAATCCTAACGATATATCGATGTTGACATTTTGTAGGCCTACAGATTATGTGCTTTTCACAAGTAGTTTTTGAAATAAAAAATTAAATTGAACCACATGTTTTAAAGTCATAGTGGAACAAGTCATGATTCGTAGGAGGCACATTGCAAATTGGGCAAAATATCTAAGTCAGCCCTTTATAGAAAACTACTTTAAAATTATATAGGTCAATCTATTAAGAATTTTCAAGTATTAAGAACAGTATATAACCTGCTCTGGTGGCTGCATGGTTTAAGGCGTCACTCTCACGATAAACTGGCCTGTCGATAAATGGGGAGATTGTGGTTTGAATCTCGGTTGGGTGTACTGAAGGTTTTTTCCTAAATGTTTTTTCACTCTCCCCTCACACAAATTTGGGAACATTAAATCTAAATTCAAACTTAACTATCCCTAAGACATTAGTATAACCAATATTGGCGTATTACTCAGACGGGTAGTGAGATGTGGTGACAAAAAAAACCTAAGCTATATAAAATAGACAACTTAGTTTTTCAGTCGACATCGATGACATTTTGATATAGTACTATTATTAGTACCTTTTTCATTACATTACAACGTGATACAAGATTACAGAGATTTGGATGGTTGCTATAGTTAATATAAAATTAGATACAATGTTGATATATAAATTAAGCATACAGATTTGTGTAGGTCAAGGAGATGAGAAGATATGTTTGAAAGGGATATATTCCTGTTACTGTGGTTCGTCTTCACTCATCAGTCCTCCATACCATGAACTCTCTCAGAGTGTAAAACGGGTTTTCCAGAAACCATTCTGTTATTGCAGTCTTCAAGGTTTTTTTTTCAGGGGGTCTCTTTGGATGGTCCGGGAGAACATTGAAATAAGCTGCTCATGTATTTTTTTTCATACAGCGCAAGGTGGTGTGGCGTCAGGGTGAAGTTGTGCATATTTATTGTGTTAGGCTGGTTCAGGTCTCCATGTCTAATTTGGCCAGTTGTTATGGCATAGTATTGTTGTATATGATGTATAGTGCCACTACTGTTAAGATCTTAAATTTCCTGTATACGATCCTGCAGCTGTCCTGGTGGCTAAGTTCTGTTAGTGCTCTGACTCCCCCTTTTTGCACTACTAGCAACCTTTTAAGGTTTGTGGCTGCTGTCTCGCCACAGTGTCCAGTCTGTATCTCAAGTAGGACTCGAATCGCGAACCACCCATACATACTGATTTATCACAGGTGTTAGAAACATACCTAAAAAGTCTTTCTAACAGTCGTGTGATAATTATTAGTGTTGTGTTTTGGTCATTATTTTGGAGCAGGCTTACATGGTATTTGGTACTTTAGGTGTAAAGTATGATTTTGGTAGGAGGAACAGTAGAATTTAGTTAAGGTAGGTACTAAAGTTACTAAAACAATCTTAATATATTCATACATCAGGTCATCTTATCTGCAGCTGTCACTTTTGATAAATATTATCAATACCTATAGAATAACACACATAATAAAATAGAATTTTATCAATTTTGGTCGCAATAAAATGTTTGAATTTTATCTACTGCTCTTCCAACCAAAATCAGGCTATAGTTATTTAATGTGAAACGAAGGCTACGAATGACTTAAATTATAATCAATATAAAAAGGTATGGATAAGTCAGTTAACTGCTTAAGAAAGTACACATATTTGCCTGGATAGAGTGGAAGAAAATATTTTATTTTAACTGACTTGTGAAATTCTTCTTCATTTCGACATTCCAGAATTCAAATCCCAACCTACTCATACCAGTGACCCTGTGCGGTGTATTTAAAGTGGGTTTTATTAAATAATAAATGTATTGATACACAATTATTGACATAAACCAAACTTCAAATATACTGCTATATAGTATATGAATTTTGTATAGCTTGATACGTTTCTGATTAAAAAAAAATCCATTCGTTCTCAAGCAAATAAAATCTGTCAACTGCACACTCCAGAAGACCTGTATTGTAATTTAAGAGTTTACAGATGTACAGTAGCAAACAGCTAAGGATTATTAGAGTCTGCACAGGGAGCTAGCTTTGTTGCCAAAAAACACTTCAGTTAGCTTAAATAACTTTATTATCTAGAATTTTTGTATAGCCTCCGGCAACTGGGGGATGGGCCCACCAAACTCCCCGTGAATTTATTGGCTGGCTCTGGCCTTGCCTATCAGTTATTTTTCAAACAATCTTTTTAATATTGGCTATTTTTATCTATTTATGGAATGTGCATTCTAATTTATTTATAACATTTTGGTATTTTAATATTTGAATTGTCATCATTTTTGATCTGTGTTTTAATTAAAACAATTTTGATGTTTGGTCATGTAAGAGTCAGGGATTTTTATTTCTGAGATTTTGTCATCCATTATTACTCTCCTCCTTACACTCAGCACTTTTTATTAAAAACTAATTTGAAATATCTCTGATTATTCCAAATTGATTTTGAAATGGTTTGTGAAAATCAAACATAAGAACACTATAGGCCTGTATCCACAGAGAAATTGATATAAATTACTCTAGGGCACTAATAATAGTCTGGTTTTATATCTAATTAGAAAAATGCTCGTGATATATATAGTGTAATCGTCATCACACTTAAGTTATTGATTTGCATCTACATATTGTTTTTATTAAAATAATGTTAAAACATGTATTTCATCATTGCACTTTTAGGTATTTAATTACGGGTGGCAATGATGGTGATATAAGGCTTTGGATGGGCCTGGAAGATGACGATCCTACATCACATTGTGTTGGAGAAAGAGCCTTGGCAGTTAAACAAATGGTTTGTTATTAATTTATATCTCTAACAATTTGGATTTAATAATGTTAAGGAACCATTTATGCAGCATCTGGCCATTTTCTATATTTATTGAAATAATCAGTTAATCAAAATAAAATAAGGAAAATTGAGGGCCAGGGATGAGGAAGGAAGCATTTTAGAGTTAATCTACCAGTATTTGTCTGGAAGGAGTGTGGGAAACCATTTACGAAAAACCAGCCTCAGTAGACTTGACCAGGATTCGAACCCCGATATCCACGTGAATCTCAAAGCATTCATGTTTTTTTTATAAAGGAAATGAATTACTTCGCACACTTCCCAGTCGGTGGCATAATTGATGATAGTACTCACTACACAACTCGAATCAACAGTAAACACTAAATGATGTGACGGCTAGATAGCTGTTGAGCAACTTCACACTACTGCTCATGTATAACCTCCCGCCTGATACCTGCTGTATTGCTAAAAAATAAACTGGAGTTACATTTCGAACTATCCTTGTATTAAAATATTATTTTGTTAGTAGGTACTATGCAAATATTTTTGGCTTTTAGGGCACACTGGATTCCTTTTGAATGAAATGGGGATCACTCGGATAGTGTAGGTAGGTTCCAACAGGGTATTTACCCACTTTTGCCTGATTACTGTGCATTACATTACATTACATTACATTACATTAACAGGTACAGATCAATTTTAATTGGTCAGTTCAAGCAATGTCAGGGTCATACTCAGAAATTAACTTTGCGGGGGAATACATTCAAGACTAGCAAAAGTGAAATTGCAAGAGGAGGCTTTTCTATACAAGAGTACAGCCTTCTAACCACCAATGGCAAAAAATATATTAACATTTTTGTTTTCGTTTCTGCATCTTTCTACTCGTTTGGCTTTTATGAATATTAATATTAAATACCTCTGCATGGGTTTTGTTTTTTCTTTTGCTCAAAATATGTTTTATATTAAGCTTTAATAATATTATTCATGAATAATTGTATCAAATTTACATGGCTACCTTTCAAATATTTATGAAAAAAAAAATTACTACTTTGATGTATACTTTTTCATGGGAATTTTTTTTTCACATTAAACTTAAATACATATGTTATGGAATATGGAGTTTCATCAAGCATTCATTAAAGTCTAAATTAGTGAAACGAGAAAAAATTTAAATCTAAAAATTAATTTTATTATTTTTATTAATTTTAATGTGTAAAGTAGATATTTCCTTAAAGCTGTTCATATCAACATAAACTATCACAAAAAGGTACATAACTATTTTTGTTGCTTGATTTAAAAGGGTAAACGGCTCTTTGTCGGCACTGACAACAATACGGTGCAAGCATATACATTTCCTGAGGTGGAACCTGATGGAATCATTACACGTTTTGGTGCACCAGTAACACACATTTCTGTCAGTAAAGATGGCAACACTATTGCTGCAGCCTCTGAGTAAGTTTTATATTTTCTTGTTTATAATAAACTTTACTCTTTTTCATTACATTCAAGCTCTACTGAACCCTTTGAGTTTGTTAATATATACTATACAGTGGTGGCTTGTGGGTTGCTGCGGGGGAAAGTTTGGCTTGATGGGACTGTGCTAGTAAATTGTTTCCTTCCACTGCTCTCTAAAACAAACATATCCCCACTACCTTATTGTGTTTGTGGTTGGTCACATTAATACTAAGGGGAGGTTACAGTTCACTAGTACACGAGGGCAGTGGGGAGTGTGGTGGAAGGGGACACGTCTCCCTCAATAATGTGCTCAAATGGGACACTCTTAACTATCCACTTAACATTATAGCCTTAATGAACTCGAAAGTTAATGGCTACTAGAACGTAAGCCTATCTATCTCCTTACATTCATGACTACCAGATAGACTGGCCATAGTATTTTAACAGCCTAGGTTCCTGGTAGCTCGCCATTTACTATTTGTAAAATTATAGTTCCTCTTCTAGGAAATTAGTCTTTGTGTTTTATAAAACTCTATGGAGTTAACTCATGCTAGCTAACTCATTTAAATACCATTGTAGTAACTCTATGAAGTTAACTCATGCTAGCTAGCTCATTTTACTAGCGTCATAGTAATTCTTTAAAAATAGGACTTATTAGAATTTGATATCATTAACTATTATTCGACTATAATTAATATTTATACCTTTCAGGTCTAGTGATCGCTATGCAGGCAGGGTAGTTGTTATGTATTGGAGCTTAACCTTAAATTAATATTTGCTTCTTATTTATATTGTAGATGTGTTGATGCAGACGCACCTTTGTAGCAGAATGTGCTTTAGTTCTAATTTGAAGAGCTACTAGACTCGAACTTACTTCTGTTAATTCCTAGTTACCTAGGTGTTTACTTTAATTCTTCCCTGTTGGGATGTACAAGTCTTCTTTTAGTTAGGAGAAGCGACTGTGCAATATTATGGATTCATTTTATTTATTTTATGCAAAATATTTTTTATTTTCTAATATAGATTGATAATTGGTTCTTTATGTCTTCCCTACGCTATTAATTTACTACATTGCCTAGTCCCTGAATTGGAAGTTATTTTGAGAATTGTATTGGATCTTAATTTGACACACCTAAGCACTCTAAGCGTTATTACCCTTGAACACCAATGTGCAAAATAGAAAGGGAGGGAAGAAAATTAGCAGTTCATCTTGTGAGGCCTCTTGTCACTGTACTGATAACACTTCCCCTCTTCCGGTGACAAGTAGACACACTCATTACTATTTGAACCGGGGCAACGTTGGTTTGCATTTCAAAATTATATTCTACTTGTTTCCTATTCTAGCATTTGCTTTCACTGACTCTTTTATTCTACATCTAAAAGCATGAAGATTCTTACGGGCCATTTTTGTGAATTAACAAAATAGCTGTGTGGATCATTGGTTTCCAATCTGGGGACAGTAAGAAAATAACGTTTAGAAATCATCTAATAATTGAAGATATTTTTAATTTCAATCCATTTTCTAAATTGAGTAAAATAAGTTTTTCTTGTGGTATTGGTGACCTGCCTACTAGTTGTACTTCATCTATTAGATGACCAACCAAAAGTAAAACGTTTGTGCGCATGCTTATGTTTATTTTCAAGCCCGCAAGCCTCGGATTCGTCTCCTAATTCTTCTCAGTTACCAGTGTGGCCACATGCAACATCCCCGAATTTTCTACTTGATGCTCACAGAAACCAAACAGCGTTGTTGACTCGAAGTGTAAAGTGATCTATGATGTGCTCTTTCAAATAGTAAACCCAATATTCTAGAACTAATGAAAATAAAGCTCTGATAACCATCACACTAATCTTCACTTATTTTATTTGCACCATTATGTAACATTATGCTGCCAGTGATTTTTTTTTAAAATATTACTTTTATAATTATACCAAAAATTAAGAGGAGGGGAGAAAGAGTGGAAAAAGAATGGAAACCACTTTAAACTATTGAACAACTTATACTTTTAAAACAACTACAGTACTTCAAGATAAAAAAAATAATTATTTGACAATGTAAGACTAATTTTATATGAATTTAAGAATTCATGGTTTTTGTTTCAATGTTATATCTTTAAAACTCGTCAAATAAAACGTAAATACATTAACATGGGAAATCAAATCTTGACTTGCCGCTATGTCACAGGTAGGTAATATCCTTAAAGAGCTAGCAACACTCTCAAATACCTGTTTGAATTGTATTTTATTTTGTGTATTTTAGGGATATGGAGGTTCATATCTATGATGTAGCACTACAAAAATCAACAGTGATTGCAAGTCATACAGGGCCGGTTTTTGGAGTGGAATTAGACCCAAAATTGGAGTTTGTGGTGAGTATACTATTCAAAATAAGTTGCATATTTGTTTGATTTATTTTCCATACAGTTCAGTAATAATTACAATATTATTTTCTAATCTTGAACTCAGGTATGTGTGAAAGTTATATGTAGTTGGAGACAGAGCCACTTAATTCAAGCTAAAAGTTTCTGTCATTATGTGCATAATGTAACGGAGTTTTATAAGTTCGATTTTGGTATTACATTATGTAATACATACATACCTAGTCACACCATTCCCTTACGAGATAGGCAAGACACTGTGCATATATTTGACACATCAGGGGATTGGGCATGGTGTGCGAGAACATTTGATTAAGGAACTGTATAACAGGCAGAAGAATATCACTCACTTTGATATTTAACTGTATAACCAGCTGTGTGAACCTTGTCAGTAAAAGCAGAAGGGCTGTAAGAATATATCTGTGGTCAAGTCAATAATTTCTTTGAAATTTAATTTGTCTTGTCAAATAGTCCTAAATGACTCCCAGACCCTCACCTACAGTGAGTACGAATTTCTAATAGTATACCAAGGCCACCTAACAAAATTTTTGGCACTCTAAGCTCTCAAAACAAAAAAGTTGAAAAGATAACTTATGATCTTAGATATATTTTTACGCTTATTAGTGCACCATCAATCCTGTAATCTGATAATGGTAGAGTGTTTGCCAACCATTTTATTTCCAGCCTTATGGAATGATGGCCCCGACTTAAAATTGTGCACGGGAAACCTCACATAGCCAGAGCTAGGTAAGTGTAAAACTGGCGAACCAAAATATAGAGAATATGATCACAACATGGATGCAAGATGAAAAAACTTCCTATTGGAGTCAAGTCATATAATTTGGTCAGTTAATTAAAAACATAGCCTACCATGCCGGTATCAAAATATCACCATATGACTCTCTGTTTTGCTGGAAAGTTAAGGTTGGGTTGAGTACATCAAACCTTCCTAAATAAGTCTTACAAACCACTTAAGTAAGACTAGGAAGATTTGGAAAAAAATTATTAGTTAAATTGAAGAAAATAGGAATGAATAACCACCAAGGTCTAGCACCTCAACTCAAGTGTCAGAATCCCTTGATAGAACTACATTATCATTTCAATCTACTATAGTTGATGTGTCATCTTCACTAATCTGTTGTATGTGTTCTAAAACAACAAGTGGTGCTCTGTGCCCAATTTATGGTCGCAATATTCATGTCATCTGTGACAACTACTGGAGGCGATGACAACAAGAATTCTGCTAACTTTCGACAAAGTGCCTAGAGCAACAGGCAAAGAAAATGAAAAGATTGACAAGTTTCCACCAATTAAACAGTTGAAGTAGTTCCCGTACCAGGCATAAATATGCCAAGGGGATTCTCTCAATATTTTGGCCATTGTAATTGATGTTACGAGTGAAGGTTTTTATAACTTGGCACATCACAAGGAGTATTAACCCTAATACATACTTAGAAACATTGTTGACCAACTGTTTCCCAACTATTCCCCAACTGTTGGGCAACATGGGAAACAAGATTGTTGGTAAACACTAAACTAACATTGCTTCCTGTCCAAAGTTCATTTGCGTCCAAGATGTCTGCTGAGTATTTTAAATAATTCTTGTGCTCTCTACAAAACCGCACACAGAGGAGGGCCTTTAATGTTGTTAATTTACTCTTAATGAAAACATTTCACTTATTTCATTCAAAACATCTCAGTTTTTGATATGGTTTTTATAGTCCTCAGATGTTACAGTATATTTGTATGAAAGGCTTCACTCAGTTTCAAAGTTTTATGGATTACGAGAAACATGTTTCTCTTGTTGTGAAACACAAAAGAAACATAAAAAAATGTCGAACAAGAGTTGTAAAACCGTTGGGGAACAGTTTGCCTAGTTGGGAATCTGTTTCCGAAACAAGAGTAACATGTTTGCAAACAATGTTTCCAAGTGAATACTAGGCTTAAAAGCAACTTCACGCAATACCACAGTTTTCTTTATGAAGTCTTCTTAATTACATTTTAAGTCATCCATGTTGACAAGGAAATTTTACTAAAATAATGTGCAACTCAGCAATTTACAGGTACTGGCCAAGGATTTTTAAAGTGCATATACAAAATCAAGTGACAAACATTAAAATGTGTTTGTGTTACAAAGAAGGTATTGTGTAATCCCAAGTGTCATTTTAGCTTTACTTGCTTTAATAAATGATACTGTCAATTAACTTATCAAGAGTTTTTTTTATTTGTTTAATTCATATTTTCATTTCACAACTTTAATAAACCAAACAATAACGACAACTTAAGTGTACTGTTTTAAAAAATTTGATACATTTGTTAATAAATAGTGTAATTTAAAGAAGTATATTTATATTTGTTTGGTTAATACTCTACTTTAAATGTTGTCGGTATTATATATATATATATGCCTATACATTTTCTAGGAAAAGTAAGAAATACAACAGCAAAACTCATTTATTTCATACTTTGCCAAAATCACTTTGACATTATAAAGAAAGACTAGGCATTTATAGATTTCCTTGATTACAAACATTGCTGGTAACAATCTTGATAGTTGTTTAACCCTTTAATTGAGTATTGATTAAACAAAAGCCTTTTTCTAATAAATAAAAGTTCAATTTTGAAGTATGTATATTTCATGTCAAGAATTAAGTTCACACCCAAAAACTATTTTTGTTTCTTTCTTTTTATTGTTTAGGTTAATCCAGTACTTTTTTATAGCAAAGAATTGTCTCAAATTATCACTCATATATTACGTGGAATTTTTAATTCCACTATTTTTAAACCCAAACCAAACATATTATTAATTAAATGTTTGTGATGTAAAATCTACCCCAATAATCTATTTTCCCAAATTTACTTCAGTGGATTTAAGATTTGGCTCTCAACATTTTGCTGTCCTATCCTTCCCTTTTAGGCTTCCTGCAGTGGTGACGGGACTGTGCGAGTGTGGAACCTGTCTCAGAACAAATTGGGGCACTCCTGGAAATGTGTACCAATCTGTAACTCCTTCTTACTGACTAAAGTCTTGGGTCGACCTTCCTGGCTTCCAAGCACTGGGGAACTGTTGGCCTTACCTAACGGGAAGCAAGTGTGTTTATATAAGCGTGGAACTTGGGAGCAAATGACCACCCTGACTAATGCGCAAGTAGAAAAGGTAAGCATTTAGTTTAGTTTTGTTTCCTTTAGTTATATTATATAATTGGTTTTGAGTGAAAAGTTTGATTATTCTTTGTGCTGCAAAAACTTGTATTTGAGAATCAAACATTGCCTTTTGAATACAGTAAACTCTTGATTCTACAACCTTTCACAGTTGTCAGGAAAAGCGTCATTTTTTCGAAGGGGTTCGACATTGGAATTTGACCCAACCCTGAAGCCCATATATGAAAATTACTTTTTCTTACAGAACACATGAAAAAACCCCCAAACAACTACTTATTGAAGAATTCCATTATTGAGGACTGCTTCTTATTAGCGCCAGTTTGCTCAACAAAGTCTTTCGCATTATAAAACTGGGAACTCATCTTTTCACTAGTGCATAGACTTGCATAGATGTCTCCCGCTTTCAGGAAATTTTTCATCGTGGGGATGTCTTCAAGCTCTTCTTCCATTTCTTCCTCCCCCTCTTCATCTCGCTGGACTCTTGCTGCCTCCTAACTATATCCACATTGTCTGTGTCACATTTCCTCATCACACAGCCAAGTGAAAGTTAGGGGGTCATAAGGAAGTGCTGTCATTGGGCCAGGCTTAATTTCCATGGAGGGGCTTGACTGGGTCTTGGTGTCCACTGGCGGTGGATTGGCTGAGTCTTTGACGCTGGTTGTGGTAGGAGGTTCAAAGACGGCAGCTTCTTTGTGTCCTTGTGTCCTTCTTTCTGCACTGTAATCACAGTTTATTATCCCATTTTGAGAATCGTTAAACGCGTCGACTTCAGTACGCCATGCCGCCTTGCAATCTCAGTCAGTGTAATCCTCTTCTCATCCACTTCCTGGATCTCGTACTTCTTCATGAGCATCAAGAAGGTCCTCATTTCACTCATTTTGTCAAAATCACAAGTCCTTATCAAATAAAAAAAGTGATGGCCGTCAATAATTGTTCACAAAATCAAACCAAATTGAAAAAGCCTGGCATGTGAAGTAGCTGCAGTTGCGCGCGGCAAACATTGGCGTACTTTGGGGAGGGAGTGGACAGAGTCTTGTTCTATTGGTTGGCACTGATAGCGAGGTGTGAGGATATCTATTTTTAGATCTGACCCACCTGTGAATAGTACAGTGATTATGTAGAGAATTGTAACTCAGCAACCAAAGTAAGTACAACAAACATATTTTTTGGCTGATTTTTTTCAGAATTTTTACCTTTTTTCCCAATTTTACTATGGTTTTTCAAAAGCAGGTCATTTCTTTGAGAGGGACGCTTTTCCTGGGGTTATAGGATTGAAAGTTGACTTTATAATTTTTGTAAAATTCACAAAAAAATGAAGCTCTTCCATGCATAGTGCTATGTTACATCTGACCTCCACAAGTTATTCAGCGTAGTTACAAGGGTGTCCACCAGGAGTGTGGAATTTGAGCACATGGTATGGTGGATAGCTGAAACTAGAGGTGTGGCATTTGTCTGTCAAGCTAACTTGGAAACTAACTTCAGTGAAAGAGTTAATTCTGTTGAAACGGAAATGTCTGTTAAGTAATATTGTGCTTTTGGATGACTTCAATAACAATTGACATTGAATAGTTTAGCTATAGAATGAGTTTTATTCAAAGTTCAGAGTACAGGTTTGAAACATAGCCATTGAGTGTTCCTCACAAGGTATGTTCAGAGGTGTTGACTGCAATATGAGTAATGGGGCCCCAGCTATAATTATGTGTCAAATAAAAAGTACAGTGTCATGAAGTGTCTTTTTATTGAGAAAGAAATGGAATCTTCCCCCTACTAAAGAGATTACATTATTAGACTCACTGCATGAAACGAGATGACACAACGTCTCGAACAGACATCAGAACTGTGTTAAGAACTAAAAAGGGTTGGGCAAGAAATGCGCACCCCGGTCATCAAAAGATTGTCAAGGAAGAAAAGGGGTGTGGCCACATATTACTAAAGTGGTAAGAATCCTGTAAGAGAGCTAGCTATACACTAAACACCAACCCACCAACCGGCTATCCAGAAACAGCCAGCCTCCCTAAACTTCTCCCCATGCTCCCCATGTACACAAGCCTCAAATAATTGAATAAGTTCACTAACTCTTTTGATAAAAAATGTCGAGCTATTATTAACCTATAAGCGATATTTGTGGAAGCTTTAGAATTTCTGGACTAGTTTATTTCATTCTTTCGTAGAATAACCACAATTGGAAGTTTCAAGCTTTACATCCATTATTGTTTCCAGTTTGTAACCTGGGTAGGTTTTTTATTCAAGCCATATATTTTTCACTACCAGTCATAGCTTCTTATGCCTTATAATCTAACTTAAGATAAGGACAGGCGCAACATCCAGTCCTCAGCCGTTAATTCGCTACCTTGTATTTGTAATTTTTTCTCTTGAAATAATTTTATATTTTCCATGAGCCAAAGGGTTGTGCAAAATATGTTACCTCAGGTAGCAACTGGCCGGCGGGTTGAAGCCCTCTGATCTAAGGTGTTACTCATAAATACTAGACTGCTGATGGCAGGGAAATCAGGGTTTGGATCCCATCTTGTGTTTTTAAGAGTGGTCTTTCTGAAATATTTTTCCAATCTTTCTCCACACACACAAATGAGAATACACTTCCTCAAGATTCCACCTTCCTCATTACTATCATATTATTATAATTAGTACAGCAGATTACATATATATATACATATATATATACACATATACATTCTCACACTGTTCCCTTGTGGGGTAAGCAAGAAGCTGTGTATATACCTCAAAAAACAACTTCGTTCTTAATCCATTCTCACTAACTTTCTCCACACTTCCCTATCCTTGAATACTCCCTTCTCTTCAACAACATCTATACACCCAGTCACACATGCTCTTTTATTATTAAAACTCTTAATGTTTCTCTTTTTCATAGATTCATCTACAGCATTTAGGCACGTCTTACATGATCTACCCCTTACTTTTGATCCACACACTCTACCTTCATATGTTAGCCTCGTCATTCGATCCACACTCATCCGCTCAACATGCTCAAAACAACGTAAGACACTTCACAATTACCTATTAGATTCCCTTTCAAACCACACTCCTTCAGCATCCATTTATTACTGACTCTGTCCATATGTATATAACCCAAATGGGTGAAAAAGGTCACAACATATATGCATTTCTGAGGATCATTGTTCTTTATAAAACAGCTGGTATGGTAAATATTTCTAATAGTTCTGTTTTGTATTATAATATTGAAGTAAATAGTTGAAATATTTAGCTTTGCTAATGTCTTGCTTTCATGTTTAGTAAAGTACGATAATTAAATTTCATTTTAGCTAAATATTCAATTAACTGAAATGACTTGTGTTTTGCTAGGAATTCTCAATTGTCACCTTTTCTCCATGTGGCAAGTATTTGGCTGGCTGCACCATTGGAGGGGATATTTGTGTTTGGGACATTAAACAAGAATCGTGTGTTATGCATGAGGTAATCAAGAATAAGAACCAGGTTTGTGCTCTGGCCTGGAACCCAAGTGGAAGCGGAGAATTGGGCTACTGCGACCTCACAGGACAACTAGGAACAATTGAGGGCTGCATTCCTGTAGAACTCAACTCTAACCTTGATGGAAGTCTAAAGGTTCATATTTCCTTACAATTATATATTTTAACTCTGTTACAATATATTAAATTAAATTAAGGGGAATCGTGTACATTATAAATTGTTCTTGGGTCATATTGAGTTAGAAATGAGTAAATATGATAAAATGACTCCCTTCAAGAAATACTTCCCTTCCTAAGACACTGAAATTTATCTGCTTTGGCTCTCAAGAACTCACTCGCGATTAAGTATTTAGAGGGTTGATTAATTTCTAAGTTACTTGTCCGCTCAAAAACTTTCACACAGTAAAAAAATAGATACTTGGGTTCTTTTAGCACACTAGATAAGCAAATAATTATCTTCTGTGAGGCATAAAATGCCGATCGCAAAGTAGGGTGGGAAAAGAGAGAGAAAGAAATTTCTGAAAATAAATGGTTTCTATTAATTTTGGAAATTTTAATCCCTGTCCACACCTCCTTCCACCAATTAGAAATCTCTAATTTTTAGACTTGTTTGGTTTACTGGAGTTATGATTTACATTTTCTACTATAATTACAAGTTTTTTTTATAAACCCACACTATATATTTCCTGGAGACTCATTTTAAAATTGTCAGCCTTTTATAGTTATTTGAAGTTGTATATTTCTTTACTTTCCTGCCAAATTTAACTCTTATACTTCATTGATAAGTAATTGTAGTTTTGATCGCCCTCACCTCCTCCCTAAATCTTTTTCAAAATCACTCTGAGCAATATTAGATTCTAATCATGAAATTTTTCTGTACCGGTTTGCCAAATTATAATGTTCTACTTAATTTCAAAAGTATTTTCTAACTATAGCTTCTCCCCCTCCTTTCCCAGATTTCCATTATAAAACTTAAAATTTTCTGTTCTTTATGTTTATTTGGAGCTCAAAGAATTTTGGTTCTCTATGACACACAGAAGTAGGTTAATGTAACAGGTTTATTGAGTCCAGTCCTCCCAGTTGTTCAACTCTCATTTATAAATTTCAAATTTTAAGATGTAATTGGATATTTTCAGGAGTCCTTATATCGGCTTGCCAAATTTAAATTTTCTATCACACCTTTAAAAGTTTTCTTTTTATAACCAACCTCTCTTACCTTATTTCCCAAGGTCCATTTTAAAATATTTAAATTCTTATGTAAGACTAGCGCCTTGTCCAAATTTTCTAACACACTGGGAAGTAGTTTATTCTATTGGGTTTGGAAATTTTAAACCTCTTGCCCCCACATCCATTTGTCTAAGGTGTTGGATTGTTGTTTCTCTACCTGTCTGCCAAATTTTAATTTTCATACCTCATCTTTAAAGTTTTTATAATTATTCCCCTCCCCCCGTTTCCTAGAAACCCATTTTAAAATTTGTCATTTCTAAATTTTTCTGGTTTTATGAGGTAATCCCTCTAACTTTCTTGCCTATCTATAAGTGCCTTATCTTTTCCTTAACACATACACACTTTCTGTTTTATATATTTTTATATAAATATTAGTTGAGTATAAGTACCCATTCGGGTTGTACTCATACACAAATTTTGCTAATGTAATGGGTATTAAGAAGGTAGGATATTAGAGAATATGTACACTCACTTGCATAGAGGAAAAGTTGGAAAAACTATTAATAAAGAGCCCGACACCGATGTGGGTTTTGGAACTGTTCTTAAAAAGAAACTATATATAACATGCTATACTTAAATTATACAATAACTATGCCCTTATTATATAAAATATACATATTAATATCAATAACATACATGTATCTAACAAACTATAAACTCATGGCACATGGACTGAAGATAGTTATGCATATAATATAGCGCCTAGAAGCTAGGTGGACACAGGGTCCAAATGTCAATGCAATCTCTTTTATTATCGTTTGCTTGTGATGGTTGGCTGTGTTTCAAATCCCAGCCGTGTATGAGTGTCTTTAATTAAATGGTTTTCCACTCTCTCTCTACACTAATCCGAATGTATGCCTCATCCTCATTCTTACCCCACTTGCGTGGTTAAATGTGGATAGCCCGGCCATTTTCAGTGTAGATACATAATAATATAAATAGAGCCAATGAACAACAGATCCTTTTTTACACTTAACAAGTGCACAATAAACATAAACAAGTTTTTAACCCAATTATAGTCCCTCTTATTATTTCACAATATGTACATTAAAGTAGATTAGAGGAACTATACCCAAATTTATGCAAATGTGGATTTCCTTAATATAATGCCTCCTCATTCCTTTCTCATATATTTAAATATGCGACTAGCTTGTCTTGATTTTAGAAAGCTAAACGTACAAGTTTGAATGTAAAAGTTGTCCCATATGTTTCGAGCGAGTGAGATCTGGCAACTGCGCACTCCATAAGACCTGTACTGCAGAGTAAGGGTGGAATGGAATATAGGTTCTTACCACATTTAAATATAAACACATAGACGAAAAAACAAAATATAGACTCTTTTTATCACAGTTGAGGCTGGCCCTATTTGTTAATTTAAAGCTTACACCAGAATGGTAGGGGGATTAACGTTGCGAGACATCTCACACTGGATGTGGCTTCTTTGAGCTTCTATATTCGGTCACTTTAGAGTACAGTACTCGCTTGACGTTTAGAATGGGGAAAATCATGACTTAGATACTTCAAAACGAATCCAATAATTCACTGCGATAAAGAAGTGTTCCACTTCATATTAATATATTTTCCTAAAATATGTTAGAGAATATAAATAAATAAATAAAAAAAAATTCAAAAGAACTGAAAAAATGTTGGTGGGGCCTAGCCCCTGTGGCCCCTAATTACAGCTCCCTTTGCATATATCTGCGCAAAAATATCTTATGCAAAGTGATGTTTAAAAAATATGAGCACCGTGAGATGTGCATCAAGCTATTTAAAAAAAACTGACCTTCTAAAGCCAAAAATCAAATATCTAATGGTTCATAACAAATCCGACATTGATTTGAAATACATTTGAATCCTTAACATATTAAGATAAAAAGTAAATAAATAAAAACAAACTGCTACTTAAAAATGTAATTTTTATGTGTAATAGTAAATATTTAATAGTTTAGAACCAGGCTCGGGGCAACCCAGTCACCTATCGCAGGTGGCGAGTTGGCTATACATACAAATATGGTGAATTTGAGTTTGTCAACTCTCACAGTAAAATAAACTTTTTCCTGACAGGATATGTTGGTTGTAACTTAACATTTCCTGGCTATCATTAGAAACATTCCTCATGTGAATTAAGTTTAGATATTCAGCCAATGTTTCTGTGTCTTGTAAGATAAAAGGCTTGGCAAATTTCAAATTAAATTGTCTTAAATTTTTAATCTGAACAATTTTCATTATTTGCGTTTAAGGCAGTTGTATTTGATTAGAAAAAAATGAACATGTTTTGAATAAACTCATTCAGACAATGTGTGCTGTTTTAAATGTTCGATTGAGCAACAGAATTTCTTAATTCTTACATGTATTATATTTGGAAGAAGGTACAGGAAAGGTGGATAGAAACATATAAAAGGGGGACAAACACAACATGGCCATCACAATGAAAAGAAGAACACAGCTCACAGCGAAAAGAGGTTTTCCTTATAGAGTCATATCATTATTAATTCTTACATGGTGTGACGAATTTTACTTTTCATTCGCCACACCCGTGGATACATTGAAAAATATGTTGCTCACCCCTGGTTTAGAAAGTATTCACTCAATCGTATTGAAATATTTACATATTCATCAATAGCCAGTTATTAAGTCAAAATCAAACACTTGTAGTTAATAGGTTAAGAAAATTTGATACATATAATTTCATCAGTTAAAACAGCTTTTAAAGAAAATTTTTAAAAAATGTTTGAAATCAAAACACAATTATAATCAGTTTGAATGAAAAAAAAAGTTCCAATGCACAATTTCCCTTATATGAACCAGCTGATTAAACCAGCACATAACTTAAAGTAACTTACATAACCAGGGGCGGCCCAAGGTATATTTTGTGCTTGGGTAGGTATGCTTTTTGGTGCCCCCCTATATAACTGGTGAAAAATATGAAAATAATCCCCAAACCTAATGTAGTTTGGGAATGATAGAAAAATAATCTCCAAACTTAGCAACTCCAAACCTAACATAGTCTGGGCATGATAAGAAAATTATTTATAAGGAAACTCCACAAAGCTAATCAATAATCATACTCCAAATGTTTCACTGCAAGATTGTTCGAGAATGGTTAGGATTACAAAGAAAAATATAAGAACATGTTTTATAGACAAATTAAGGGTGCCATTTTTTCAAGCTAGCGGTTGTAAAATAACTTTTTAATAGTGGCACTATATATTATTCACTATAAAAAACTTTACCAATATGTCAAATTTGATTTAATATCAAAAAGTGAACGATTGTCATGCCTAGCAGCTCTATTATAATGCCCAGATATGGTAGGTTTGGTTTAAAGATTATTTTATGATCACACCCAGGTTAGGTTAGGTTGGTGCTGTGTTTGCCACTCCTCTCGAGTTGTTGCCACAGGCAGCTGCCCAGCCGGTAAGCCAGCCCTTCACATTAATTTCAATCAATCAATTTCACCAATAATACTTTTTTTTCAGAAATGCGAGGAATTTAGCCTGCTTTTTTAGTTTAGTAGGTAGCTGCACTACTCACTTAGTTAAGGAATTGAACTTTAATCAACGCAAACTCTTTGGTACACAAAGGCACATTATTCAACCAATAGATTTGTTGATTTTGTTATCTAACACTTTTAAATAGTATTACTAAATGTTGTGTAAATGTTTTAGAGTGCAGAACTTACCACCCAGAAACACTCTGTGAAGAATAGTGATTTCCCTTTTGAGCCTCTTATAGATGATGATGACGACGATGATGATGAAAATGTAATTTCTCTGGACAAGATAAAAGCAGAGTCAACACACCCAGCGAATGAAATTGATCTACCAAACGTATTAGGTAATACCAAACCAACATATTTAATTAATACATATCTAAGCATAAATGTGATTCCATGTCATAAAATTGTTTGTGGCATTTTTTTTACTAAATCTTGCGCTGTCACTTAAATTAATAAATATCAACTTAACACTTTATAGGAGAATCATTTCAATTACTTTGTAAGATGTGAATTTTTGAATATTTGCTTACTTGAAATATTTTAAAAGTTTTTTAAGGTGAAAATTAAATCTAAAGAATAAGTGGGCAATCCAACTTATTGCTGAATTTGACCCAGTTCAAACCTAATAAGCTGGTTTTATCATTTACAAATGTTTAATGTAAATAGGTTTGACTTTGATTATGAAAATCCGGTTTGAACTCTGGTATTACAATTAGAAATGGGTCAGATCCATTATTTTATGAATCTGAATCTCGAACCTGAATCTCCAATTCACCTTCGAATTATGAATTTCCAATCTGAATCTAAATCTTGGAAAAAATTATGAAAATAAGAGGAAATAGAAATATGATGGAATAATTTAAAATAAAAAATATTCTTTTTTATAATACATTCATTATAACATTCAGTAAAGTGTTAAATTACTGGTCTGGGGTCTGGTTGTAAAGATCACTCTGTAATTATAAATGATTTTGAATCACAAATAAGCAGTCTTAAAGCCCTAAAACAAATTTCACTTGAAAAAAAAGTTGATTTTTTTTAAGGATTTGCGTCTCAAAATCTTGACTCTGGAATATTTTTAGGATTTGAGAATTTGATGATTTGAGGTCCCATACCTACAATGAACAGGGCAAATTTAACAATCTAAGTGCAAACTTGAAAAATTCTATGGTGAAACTGTTCATTAATTAATGTTATTATTCTGATTTTTTTTTTGTAATTTCTTAGTGCAGTCTTATATTAATGGTAATCTGACTGCACTTTTTAAATTAATTCATTTGTATTAATCATACACGAACGTTACCCCTAGGATCAGTCCTTATTCTATAATTATTCCCAACAAATGAATAACTGTCTTTAGGCATAGAAATAAGAGTCAGAATCTTTTACTTCATATTTCAATGCTTTACCCCTGTTTACTTGTAATTGTTACCACAGATAGGCTAAAGACTAAACAAATAATTGCCCAAGATGGCTCAGTAATAGAGCATTGACACACAAATTCAAACATTCCAGTCTCAATACCTATGTTTAAGGTTGTAATTTACACTTAATTGAAAGCCTTTCTCATGTATATCTCAAATTAGTTACTATTTGGTTAAACATGGGACAAAAAAAAAGGTGGCTCACCTAGTACCTTAGAAATTTCTGTTCAAGTCATGGACAGAATAAATCACATAAATATATACTAATAAAACATTCATCATTATTAAAACTGAATCAATATTAAACTTTTCTTTAAGAGATTACGAACATATTTAAAAAATAACTTATAATACATTTATCATGACCTTATTTACAGATAATCAAAATTTTTATATAGCATTTTAATATTGGAAAAAGATAATTTGATATTTTATAAGAAAATAATTATGTTATAAGATTATTTTATGTTTATTAATGTGTCTTATACATTGTAATTATTTAATTTGTTTTAGAGGAATGCCAGGTCTCCACTGTGGTTCGGATTCCACGTTAAACTGTAGGTCCTTCATTTCATCTCACAATCACCCTACCATTACACATTAGCGTAAGTGCGTATAACCCGAACGGGTAGTAAGACGCGGTGCTAATAATAATAATAATAATAATAATAATAATTTGTTTTACTATTTATTCTAATTGTTTCATCTTGATAACTAAATTTAGTTAATGATACAAACGTTTTAAATCATATTTAATATTTAGAAAATTAATTTATATCAGATTAAGAAATTGCACAACGTTACATGGATGGTACTGGGCAGCAGGGGTATTAGGATCGACTTGAGGCACAGAGCAAATGATGCCCGAGAGGATTAAAAATCAAACAGCCATGGGCATGACCACATGGAGTGGTAGTTAGGTTGTGGTGCGGATAGGAAAATGGAAAACTGTCACATTAGCTTTTCCCTGAAAACCCCTTTTTTCAAGGGAACAAAACCAATGACGGCAACAAACGACTGGAACAGAAAATAGAAAGTGTGATGTAAGAAGATTAATTTGGATTCAGAAAAGGAACCAGAGATACTATCATTATGCTGAGAATAATTTTATAGAAAGTGCTGAAAGTCAAGGAACAAATTTACATCGGTTTCATGTATTAATCACAACTTGTGAGTGTGTGGAATGCCAGGCCTCCACCGTGGCTTGGATCCCACGTTAAACTGTAGGTCCTTCATTTCATCTCACAATAAACCTAACATTACACATTAGCATAAGTACGTTCAACTCGAATAGGTAGTAAGAGACAGCGCTAATAATAATAATAATAATAAATTGGGCTATGTGGTATAGAGCACTAGGCTAAATCTTGGTTTAAATTAGGAGGGATAGCCAGCACACTTACCTAGGTGATACTGGAGTAGAAATTGTTTAGATATAACACTAAAAAACACATAAACACATTTTTAAGGACAAGATTTCACTGTCACAGACAGCTTCATCAGGTCAGGAGAGTAGACTGATGCTTTTGATTGAACTGTAAGGTTGACTGTCCACAGCTGACTGTTTTTCAGTTATGACACCACTGTATAGATAGCAACACTATGAATAATGTTATATTGAATGTAATCATTGAATAGATAGCAGCACTATGAATAATGTTATATTGAATCTAATAATAAGTGTGCTGGTAGGAAGGAGAGGAATTATCTAAGGTTGAGGTTGGGGGCTTGTCTGGATTTGATGATATATTGATGGGCCAGTTCCCATATCCTTAATTGTGAAGGGTTGCATATTGCTTTGTTCAGGGATTTGACCACCTTGGTAGTGTAACAGTGATCAAAGTGCAGATTATGGGTTTCGGCATGTGCTGCTACAGGCTTCTCTTTATTTTTAATTTTTGTGTCATGTCGATGACCATTCATTCTCTTTCTTAGTGTTTCTGTTGTGAGACCAATGTACTGTGCTTGACA